>OZ025264.1:27771086-27970534 GCA_964019135.1 Arenicola marina | reverse complement strand
GTTCCTTCTTACAGCGGCCCACAGGTAGAACTGAGGGGGGAGGGCGTGGGGGGAGGGCGGCACGGGCGCGGGGGTGAGGGGGGGGGGGGCGGAGGGAGGGAGTCCATCCGTCCATCTGGCCCTGGGTTGGTCCCACGGAATGGAGTATGGCAGTTAATACAATACTTGAGTAATGCGTGTGCTACGCGGAAACAACGGGTCCAACTTCCGTGAAATAGATTACTGCGCTAAATGAACTGTAATACGTGAGCTATGCGGCCAGCAATGGTTTTAGGGTTGTCTCACAGCGTGGGACCATAAGTGACGACGGCACCTCGACCCAGGTGGCATTGTCAAACATCACCGTTACTCAGTGATGAATCGCAGCCGGATTACGGCGAGGGATCGGCTTGGGGCCCTCAAATTGGGACCCCCGTCCCCCTGGGATATACAGAAAGGACTCGTTGTGACATCAGTGTCCCAGTGAGGATGGCCGTCTAATGGAACCGAAAACTGGACCAGGCCGACGGCACGAGACCCTCATGCTGTGGTTGGTCGCCAAGTGACCATACAGGCAACGATTCTGTTTTGCTTTTATGTTGTTTTATGAGAAGATTAGATGGTTTATTCGCCCATGCTTGAGGCGCACACATCCTAGATACCGTCGTGGATGCGGTCATCGGGAACGGATCCAACATTTGCGAATCGGAGATGGGAGTGTGCTAGAAGGCTGAGGGAAGGTTTGGCAACACTTTGCTTTCATTCCTGATCGCAAATTGGTCACTAGATCTCAATTAGTGTTGCCAATATATGCCATTGTCACCCTGGCAGCATAACAGTTTTTTAAGACATCGTCCCCAAGACGAACGAAGAGGGCGGGGGGTGGGGAGGGGTGGGGGATATATTGATTGTATCAGTTGTCGGATACAAAGTGACGCATCGCCGGCTTGGGACTCAACGGCTATAGCTGGCCGGTTACTGGGCCAGAGTGTCCGCCATCAGCCACGTGGTCTAAACCGATTGTCGCCAGGACTGGACACACGTGGCCATCTGCTGCCTGCCCTACGTCCCCAATTCCCACCCTCCCGAACCCCAGTCCCACCCCCCCCCCCACCCCTCCGCCCTCCCGAACTTCTGTCCCCACCCCCCCCGCCCTTCCGAACTCATGCCCCCCGCCGCCCTCCCGAACTTCTGCCCTCCCCCCCGTCCTCCCAAACCCCAGTTCCTGCCCCCCCTCCCGCCCTCCCGAACCCCAGTGCCCCCCCCCCCCCGAACTCCCAAAGCCCAGTGCCCCCACACCCGCCCACTCCTCCCCCGGGCTCCTCTTTCGCACTGCCATCCATAACTTATGGCGCTGTAATTCATCACTCCTGCTCCGGGCAATTTAATCCATCCCATCCACTAATTACTCCTTCGATCACCCCCGCACTCACCAATTAAACCTGGATATCCGACCCCTGCCAGGCGACCCCTAGTCGCTGATGATCCAGCGGCCACTGGCGTAAGCCTGGTTACTGCACTGGGCGCTAGGGCCACGTCCCAAAGTGAGTCAGAGATTTGGACCCGTAAAGTTCGTACCGACCGAGGCTGAATACTTCGCTCAGATACATGCTGATTATGCTGTTCCAGAACGATACGTATTCGTCTCCGGTCGTTGGATGGAGCCACCAAGTTTACGTGGCCACCATGTATCTTGTAGCTAGCATGGCAGTTAGCCCTGTACTTCCACGGGATGAAAACGAATCCAACACCTTTATCCACAATTAGCCCCCCCCCACCTCTCTCATAACTTATGCACTCATGGTAAATGAGTGGTCACTAAATGTCAGAAAAGGGGTCGGGCTAAGCGGATCACTTCTTCCATTCACAGCACACACGTCTGGGTCGTCGGTTCTACTTTGGTCTTGAAGTGACAAGTCGTTATATTATAAATAGTCCATATTCAGCGTATTGGTAGCGCAGGGGGGCAGAGTTCTAGCAAGAACACTGAGTCTTGGTCGTGCTCAAGGGGTCAGTTTCCTGGTTAACTGTTCAACTGGTCAATTGTTCACTGTTTAACTGATCAACTGTTAAAATGGTCAACTGTTCAACTATTCAAATGATCATTTGAGAGGCCGGTGACCTTGGCCTGATAATCTGACGGCCGGTGACCTTGACCTGGTCTGCTGCTCGACAGGTAACTTTGGTGGGCTTGTAGCTGGGCTTGTTTTCGAAAGATTCAGTAATTTTTTGTCGACTGATCACTTCAGTACTGTATTCAACAACCTTTCGGCTATGAGGTTAACTGATCTACCGACAAACCGTTCAACTGCTAGATTGGTCGACAGAGGGCGGCACCCCTCAATGTTCCTTCCTGAGGTCACGTGTTTAATCCCACGGTCGTCGCTGCTCCCTGATTGGCCGCCATGTCGTCGTCAACTATATGTCATTGCTGTCATATTGCCAATGGCAACTATATGTCATTGCCGTAATATTGCCAATGGCAACTACATGTTATTGCCGTCATATTGCCAATGGCAACTACATTTCATTGCCGTAATATTGCCAATGGCAACTACATTTCATTGCCGTCATATTGCCAATGGCAGCTACATTTCATTGCCGTAATATTGCCAATGGCAACTACATGTCATTGCCGTCATATTGCCAATGGCGCCTTCTTCTTCCTGATTCATCCAGCATTTACTGGGTGGAGCGTTCCGATTGCGGTGGTGAGGAGGGACATGAGGCAAAACACCTCACTCGGTTATCATACCGCTCCTTCCCGCCACCCCGTTCCCCACATCGTGCCCGTCAGCTACGGTAAATGACTCGAGACCTGACTCACCTGATTGTGTTCAAGTGTCGGGTGTGGAAGGCCTGAAGCCGACTGCGACGCCCGTCTGATCGCCCACGTGGCTTAAGGCGAGAAGACAGCGTGGAGACACGCGATGTGGCCTGCCACGCGATCCCATTAAGGTAGCTGAACGCCGCTAGCGACCGTCACAGCGGGCATGATAAGCGTCTCCTTCTGATATAAACCCAGTCTGTGTGGAGAACCCTGGCAGTGGCACGAGTACGAGCTAGGAAAAATATGCATGTGTAACAAAGCAAGACGGATCCGGCCACATGGCAGAATAAACTGGTATTAACCGGTGTATGGTTCGAGGGTGGGGAGGGGAGGGGATTATAGATTATGTCTATTTTCTCTCAGAAACATCGATTGCCATGACAACGGCGACGATGTTCCCAAAATTTCTTCGGTTGCCATGACAACGGTCGTGTGCAGGTTTCCTGTGGCCGATTTTTCGTGACGACCGACTCGTTGCGAAGTGAGCAATTTGTGATACTGATATATATTATTGGTTGAACACGGGATGCACCACGAGATAACCAATGGCCAGACGACTAAATCCTTCCTTCCCACCCGCCGGGGCGGAGAAATTGGCATCGGCAAGGTGATGCCACATCCTGGTCTTCTCAACAACCTGCTGAAACCCTCGCGTGCTGACCTTGTTTACGGTCCGTACACAGAGGTTTTTTTTGTAGGCAGCTGTTCATGTAGCTTTCCTCTCGCTATATTGAAATTAGGGTAACATTTTAAATAATGGCAGGTGTGCTGGTATAGCAGCGCACCAACCGGCTAGATTAGCTGTAAAGGTTGAGCTTCCGCTTAAGGAAATGAATAACTGCTGGGCAAGCGCCTGCCTCGATAGCGCCAAGGGAAGTTACATTACCCAGAGAGCACCAAGGGTTGTCTTTGCCCCACCAGTCAGTGTAATCTTTACACTAATTAACAGCACATCCGACCAGGCAAGACATGTCACTGCGCATTGTGTTTCGAGCATAGACATTATGTTATAGGGGTCTGGAAGGGGTAAATGGCGAGACGCGACACAGGCATATTTAAAAAATCGACATTGACCCATAAAATTCCGAAATTGAGGTTCAAACAAATTTGCACTGATTTTTGAGGAAAAAAACGACACTGAACCTCTGCAAAATAGACATTCGACACCAAAAATCGACACTGGATACTGGACCCTCCCATTCCAGACCCCTTATCATGGGAAGGCCAATGCACATAACAGGGTCTAGACGCTTCACTACAAACTGCAATGTTATATGTGGAGAACGTCCACGGATACGTATTTAGCAAACTGAGCGTATAAATGGATTTGTTTGTCAGCGCACGCAGCTGTTTACTATAATACATAGCGTCATTGCGTCTCAAGTTTCCTAGCTTTCCACAAGCGAGGCGAGCACAAACTTTCGACGCAGACAGGCTGCTGGAGGCGCGAGTTCCAATATCCTTTAATTACACTACAATTTTCCCGGAATGAAAATGCCTGGCCCAGTTCCAAGACTGTATACATAGACACCATGTCTAGTCAGGTTCAAGCCGGATGTATCAGCATTGCTTAGCTAAGCCAATTTAGTTCCTTTCTAGAAAGCATTAAGCATTGAGCATGAACATCAAATGGATTATAAACTGACTTCCCCAACAGTTTTGGTGTTTGAAAGCATCTCGAACTAGGTACAGCGTTGATGTCTGGTAATTATAATTAATCCTCTGAATGTTTATGATTTCTTCAGGAGTTCCCAGCAAGAAAGGTCATACTGAAGGTCATACTGTAGGCCACGTGTTGTCCAGAAGATATCCCATGGTTGAGCCGGACTCATGTTACCTTTTTCTCGTTGCAGGCGATACAACGGGAACTGAGACAATATACACGGTGTATGAGGGCCATGAGGTCATGTTTCACATATCAACCTTGCTGCCTTATTCAAGAGACAACAAACAGCAGGTAATAAACATGGGAGAATTATTACTGTCATATATGGATTTATCCATATATTTTTTCTGTATGACTGTAAAGTCAACCCTGTATTTGTATTAATTAATATTAATAACTCATAATATAATTCTCCTAAATGATAATGATAACTATAATAGCAAATATAATAATAATATTAGGTTAATAATAATTTATTATATTTATTTATTATTATTATTCATTTAACATCTGTCAATGCATGTGTGGTATGTCAGCATTGGGTTTATACTCAATATGGATTGCCATATCCACTTGTCATGATATTCAAGATTTAAGCATCAATTATCTCTTCACCTGTTCTCGAACGCAATACATCAAGTTTTTCTTCTGAGAATATCATATTATATGATTGCTATATACAAACATTGAACGCTTGGAATATATTTAATAACGAACGATGCCTATAATCATGAGCAATGTAAATTCAGGAAATGTCTTCATTATATTCCTCTAATGTCATATCTGTTTCGTTGTGGTTCGGCTTCAGGTTGAGAGGAAGAGACATATCGGCAACGACATTGTAAATATCATATTTTATGAGAGCGATTCAGACAAAATGCCCAGTTTTACCCCAGCCATGATGAAGACTCATTTTACCCGTATCCTTCACCTCATTGCCACTACAGTTTACCATAATACTAATTAATTAAAGAATAACTTATGGTTGAGTTTTTATTAATATTGAGTTAATGTTTTGCTTACCTGTTTTTTATTTAATTAATTCAAATATTTAGTATTTATTTATAAAAAGAAAATTATTATTGAAGTTTTGTTAGTTTTGTGTCTGGTCTACCACTGACATTTATCTCCGTGTGTAAATATAAGAATGTGATCCATCTGTGGAACGCCGTTGCGGCATTATTCTGCTGTTTTATTACATAACAATGTGAATCTGTCACAGCTGCAGCATATTAGTGATTGACTTTAACTCGTGGCCTAGATATTTACGCGGTAGTTGTATATGACAAATCAAATGACTCATACAGGTAAGTAACATATTTGTTGCCGTTGGTGTTCAAATTAATTTTGCATTCATTTTAAATTGTAAAGTGATTGGGTCATAAATTAGGAGACACAGATGGTGATTATGGCCGTATACTGTACTGTATATTGTAGGTTCTTTTCTATTGATACCACAGTTCATTGAAAATGTTACGGATAATATATGACAATAAAATATGATAGTGAAAGTGATACAATCCTAAACAAAATGGATAACTAACAAACGGAAAAGGAATGGAGATCAGGCGGTGTGGGGTGCGTCAGCGGTAGTAGCTGTGAGATCAGGCGGTGTGGGGTGCGTCAGCGGTAGTAGCTGTGAGATCAGGCGGTGTGGGGTGCGTCAGCGGTAGTAGCTGTGAGATCAGGCGGGGTGGGCTGCGTCAGCGGTAGTAGCTGTGAGATCAGGCGATGTGGGGTGCGTCAGCGGTAGTAGCTGTGAGATCAGGCGGTATGGGGTGCGTCAGCGGTAGTAGCTGTGAGATCAGGCGGTGTTGGGTGCGTCAGTGGTAGTAGCTGTGAGATCAGGCGGTGTGGGGTGCGTCAGCGGTAGTAGCTGTGAGATCAGGCGGGGTGGGGTGCGTCAGCGGTAGTAGCTGTGAGATCAGGCGGTGTTGGGTGCCTCAGCGGTAGTAGCTGTGAGATCAGGCGGTGTGGGGTGCGTCAGCGGTAGTAGCTGTGAGATCAGGCGGGGTGGGCTGCGTCAGCGGTAGTAGCTGTGAGATCAGGCGGTGTGGGCTGCGTCAGCGGTAGTAGCTGTGAGATCAGGCGGTGTGGGCTGCGTCAGCGGTAGTAGCTGTGAGATCAGGCGGTGTGGGGTGCGTCAGCGGTAGTAGCTGTGAGATCAGGCGGGGTGGGCTGCGTCAGCGGTAGTAGCTGTGAGATCAGGCGGTGTGGGGTGCGTCAGCGGTAGTAGCTGTGAGATCAGGCGGTGTGGGCTGCGTCAGCGGTAGTAGCTGTGAGATCAGGCGGTGTGGGGTGCGTCAGCGGTAGTAGCTGTGAGATCAGGCGGGGTGGGCTGCGTCAGCCGTAGTAGCTGTGAGATCAGGCGGTGTGGGGTGCGTCAGCGGTAGTAGCTGTGAAATCAGGCGGGGTGGGCTGCGTCAGCGGTAGTAGCTGTGCCGACCCCCACCCCCGCACCCGCTCCCTTGCTTTTCCTTCTATATCCGTCGATTTACTGCGCATTTCTTTAGAAGGCACTCTAACGAAGAAATTTATATTATGTTGCCTTGTAGACTGTCTGTCTTCTCGGAGGAGTCAGTACCGCTGTTCGGACCCCCACTGCCAGCGCCCCCTAAGTTCACAGACGTTGGGGAGTTCCGGGATTTTCTTCTGGTCAAGCGTACGTACATGATAAATACACCGTTCTAGGCTGTCAGCCATTCAATGCCGTCACTGTTGCTTTTATCTAATCATGTGGTGAAAAAAGGTCTTCCACGTGCGTTATGTCAGACAAACAAGTCGGACGAACAAAGCAGCATGTCACTTTCTTGTCAGTTTCAGAGATGAGTACTTCTCACTTGTACCTACCATCAGTTATGATTGTTAATTTCCTACTCAAGATTAAGCAAAAAGGCCTCAAGCGTGGGCGGGGCTTAGTGTCGGAGTATGGATCGGTCTATCCCGCCTGTCTGTTGATAAATATTCATGTTGTCATTTTCCGGCCGACTCAATGAGTGTTGTTTGATATATGCTGTTATTTTACAGCGTCGTTTTGTTGTCTGTTACTCCACAGTGATTAACGGGGAGAAAGCCGCCTTCAATGTCCCAGTCTTTGCTCAGAAACGCCAGCGCACGTTAGACATGCTCATCAAGAACTTGTATCAGGAACACATGCCCGAGAATACCAAGGTAGGAACATTTCCATGTCCATTACTTGTATCAGAAACACCTGCCCGAGAATACCGAGGTAGGAACATTTCCATGTCCATTACTTGTATCAGAAACACCTGCCCGAGAATACCGAGGTAGGAACATTTCCATTTCCATTACTTGTATCAGGAAGATATGCCCGAGAATACCGAGGTAGGAACATTTCCATGTCCATTACTTGTATCAGGAAAACATGCCCGTGAATTCCAAGGTAGGAACATTTCCATGTCCATTACTTGTATCAGGAACACCTGCCCGAGAATACCAAGGTAGGAACATTTCCATGTCCATTACTTGTATCAGGAACATATGCCCGAGAATACCAAGGTAGGAACATTTCCATGTCCATTACTTGTATCAGGAACACCTGCCCGAGAATACCGAGGTAGGAACATTTCCAGTGATATTAATATACCGGTGTTTGAAACCACACATGCTAATGTACTAGGTATGAACACATCACGTGTTCATCGTTAACACTGTTTGAGATCAGAAAAACTACCGGAAGATACGACGGTAGGCCTACATACCGGTAAATGTAGTGGTATCAGTGCGTGCCGGTAAGTACAGTTCATGTTCTGATTGACCAAGCTTACTCGTGTATTGATTGACCACGATGTATTGATGCATTGATTGACCACCATGTATTGATGCATTGATTGACCACGATGTATTGATGCCTTGATTGACCACGATGTATTGATGCATTGATTGGCCACGATGTATTGATGCATTGATTGACCACGATGTATTGAAGTGCTGATTGGCCAAGCTGTATTGAAGTGCTGATTGGTCATGATGTATTGAAGTGCTGAATGGTCGTGATGTATTGATGCATTGACCACTCTGTATTGCCGTATTGATTGGCCAAGCTTGAGGTGTTGATTGGCCACGATTTCTTGATGTTTTGATTGGCCAAGCTATATTGAAGTGCTGATTGGCCACGCTGTATTCATGCATTGGTTGACCAAGATGTATTGATGTATTGATTGGCCAAGCTGTGTTGATGTATTTGGCCGAGCTCTATTGAAGTGGTGATTGGCCACGATGTATTGATGCATTGGTTCACTACGATGTATTGATGCATTGACTGGCTAAGCTGTGTTGATGTATTGATTGGCCACGATGTATTGATTGGCCGTGATGTATTGATGCATTGATTGACCAGGCTGTGCTGATGTATTGATTGGCCACGATGTATTGAAGTGCTGATTGACCAAACTGTTTTGATTGGCCACGATATATTGAAGTGCTGATTGACCACGACGTATTGAAGTGTTGATTGAACAAGCTGTTTTAATTGGCCACGATGTATTGATGGACTGTTGGTGATCCTGACAGAATACGATGCTCAATCGACGGGCCTTCAGCGACCTCATCCCGGAGAATGTGTCTGGATCCAGGCGGAAGGAGGAGGCCAGACAGCTCGAGTTTCTCCGTGTGGGACAGGTCAGTGGAAACGATCCCGATGGTCAGGAATATACCACTCCCGATCCCTGTATATACCACTGCAGACCCATTTATATACCACTCTAGACCACTCTAGATATTTATATACTCCGCCTGCGAAAGGAAACTATTACGCTCAAACTAATATGTAACATGTACTGTAGATACCACTGCAGACCCATTTATATACCACTCCAGATGCCTTTATATACCACTCCGGATCCATTTATATACAACTCCGCCTGCGAAAGGAAACTATTCCGCTAAAGTAATATGTAATATTTTAAGTTTTATCCTCAAATGTATATATAGACTGCGGTATAATGCCCTCTACTGCAATAGCTTATAATCCCTTTTTCCAATCTTCCTCCTCTTGGATATCTTGATATCATCTTCACGCTGTTTTTCACTTATCATTTGGTTGATGCACATTTTATCAGAGAAGTTATTTGAGAGCGCAACGGGCAACCTTTTAATCGTGCTATTTTCAGTCGCTAAAATTGAAGACGATTCTTCGCGGTGACGCTCCGACAAGCATGGTTTCTAGTGGTGCTCTACTGAAACATCAGGTCAGTGACTCGAAATAGCTTCTCGTTCGCGTCGGTTCTCATCTGCTCTGTGAAATATGGTCACGCGCACCGCCACCTTGCATTTCGTCACCATGGTTACTGCTTCCATTGTCTCGCGGATTGCGATGGCGGTTCGTTGTATAAGGGAAGGGGGGTGGGGGGCTGAGCGGTCGGATATTACTGGTATGATGTGGGTGTTGAACTCCGTTCCGTTTATATATATATATATATATTTATGTACCACGTGAAAGACTCTTTCATAAATGGCGCCATCATTTCCACCTATATTTCAATCGTTTTGTCTCTTGGATGTTTTTTTCCTCAGTTCAGAAGATTTGACTGATCTGTCTACCTCTGACGACACGTATCTGTCGGTAGCCCGGGTCTTGTGACATATGCGAACACAAGCATATCATTTGACACGTAATTTTCTGTAAAACACAGAACGAACCGTGCTAGCGGGCACCCGCACTATAATTACTGGGAAAAACAAGAAACATCTGACAAGAAGTCAGATTTGGAAATAAAAATGACATAAACAATATTTATCATCACAAAATACCCCAAATACTGTTTTTAATAAAATCCCCCAAATATTTGTAAAAATGGAATCCTCAAATACTTTTTAAAATAAAATCCCCCAAATACTTTTCAAAAATAAAATCCCCCAAATCATTTTCAAAAATAAAATCTTCCAAATACGTTTTAAAAATAAGATCCCCCTAATAATTTTTTTGGTAAAAACTTTTTGTAACGAGGCATTAAATTACAGTTACACTAAAATTAGCCTGTCAAGCTAGCTAACGTAACGAACAGCATACTTTGAAGATCTAATGCATGAATCCGAGATTATACTTCACCTGAAAGATGTTGTCAACCCAAATAAATTATCGTGGTATAGGATGCCACCTCGTGGTTTACGGCGCAACCATAATGCACCAGAGACATTTGAAACAAAATTATAATCATTACCTTTGCCACAATGCCTTGCGGACCCTTATGCAAAACAACTATCATCTATCATCTATCATCGTACTTTAGTACATAGGCAGGTCTGCAAGCTAACAATAGCACCTATTTGCTAAGCTATTTGCTATTTGCTGCCCCTACAATACATACCCCGGTACACCATAACACATGTGGGGTTCTCTGGAGTAGTGCCTAGAGCTCTAGGCCGCAGGTCAAAGGTCGTGGGTTCGAATCCGGGCAGGGACACCTGATCTGGAACATATTACATCCACTCCTCATTCCTGGTCAACCTAGCCCTTATGTGGACAGAAACCCGGCCTAAAACACCAAACTCATATCATTTCATTGACCATCTACACGTAAGAAACAATGATCATACCAAGGTGCTGATTTCCTTTGGTGGGGGCCTGGTGTAACAGACTGCGTGTACCGTGTTAGCCTTGATGAATACTCCTGCAGGCCCCGGGGATTATGCCGCCGTGGGTGTTTAGGGAGCGCACGTGGGTCGTGGCGGCGGCCTGGGGCTGGAGCTGGGGCTGGGGCTGGGGCTGGGGCCGGGGCTGGGGCTGGCGGCGGTGGTGGCATACGGTGCCTGTCGCCTTGGCGCCCGAGACCTTGACGCGGTCATATCAGTGGTAGTGTGATGGCCGACTGGGCGGACTTTGATGACCGTACCGGAGATCTCCGACTGATGTATGTCCCGATAAAGCCTCCAGAATGGCACGACGTAATGTAATCACTGTTTGTCACGCTCAGACAGTCAACGCCTGTGGCTCATCCCTGCCCTATTACTTAAAGCCTTCTCCTACCGAGCCCACCCCATCCTATACCCCCCCCCCGCCCCCGCCATCCCCCCACTATCCCCCACCCCCATCGTCCTTCACGCCAGCCCCAGTCACAGGTTGCTATGGTATCCTTCACTGTCCGGATATATTCTCTCGCCATTCCTTGTGGTATCGCCTGCCCCATCCCCTTTCTCCCCCGTACTCTCGTAGTCGTCACCCAGGTCATAGTTAGCTCTTATCTTCTACCCCTATCCCCTCCCCTCTCCCACCCGTACCCTCCCAGTCGCCACCCCGGTCGGCCAAGGCTTTACTACCTGGCAGCCCGGTTTGTTCTACTGGGCTTTAGCGGGTGTCTTAAAGCCACTTGGGGTTTCTTCTCCAGGAGACCCCCTCTGGCTGCAGCTAATCCCTGTCCGTCCCTCCTGTGTACCCGGCTTACCTCTGTCTTTCCGCATCTCTATGTACGTTTGCATATGTCAGAATTGCTCCTTTAAACAAAATCTCTCTCGATATATTTTTCTGAATATATGAGACATATATCGATGCCATTTTGATTTATATTTTATGGTTTGCATCATTTGTATAATTTCGTACTTTGATATCGCTGGCGCCCATCCCCCTTGGTGGAATAACATATCTGTTCCCATGCACTGTGGTGATGACCTGACAGAGGAGTCTAATCCAAACAGTTCCTAGAAGCGATACGTTCGGTGCAGCCTTGTTGTCTGGATTCAAACTCTCGTCTTTGTCGTTATGTGGCTTTTTGCCGTGTTTGTCTCATTGTGTGTGCTTCATTGCCAGCCATCGGGGTACGGATAAGTCGTCCCCGCTATCCATGGCGCACAAAATAAATGGTCAGAGATGAAAAACCCGTCACGTGGCCAGGCAAGAATGTGGTGTCATCATTCTCCAGTACGATACCAGGCCAGGTGGCGCTTTGCGAAGCCGCCCTACAGCGTGTGCCACTGACCAGTGTATACACAGGGAGATTGTTACAGTAGTAGTTATGCAAAAACCACGGACACACACATCTTCCATCCCCGCCACAAGCACCCACACACCCCTCCCACTGCCCCCCCCCCCCACCCAACCCCCCTCCACCCATCCGCTGGAATGTGCCGTTTATGCATGGCTATTATTTATGTATCGTGTTGGTGTCAGTGCAGATCTCTTGAAGCTTGGCCGAGGACGCAGCAGCAAACCTCGCCTGCTGTAGTTGTGCGTGTCCTGTGAGCAGTGTGGCCTACACATGCCATGTGAAGCCACACCCTGATCACCAGGCAATCTACCAGATTGTTTGTGTCAATTTCCCTTTTCCCATTTACATTCCGTCTGGTTCAGTACAGCGTATCTATAGCAACGTCAGGTACTTGCACGTGAGCATGAATATTTACGGCAGCATTATTACTCTGATTCCGTTTTTTTTTTATAACTTAGCGGTTGCCTTCACGTTCGCAGAGCATGGTAGATATTACTGCATGCTGTAGCCCCCCCCCCCCCCCCCAGATGAGTCTCAAAGCTTTGCCGCGGCATGTTATCCATCCTGAATATCAGGAATCTCAAATCAGCTCGGACCTTACGGTGACCCAACGTCAGCCCCGACTGGCACCAGGACAACCCTGCTTTTACGATCCCCGCTCGCTCGGGGTCACGTGTTCAGTCGTCGAAGGCTGCGCACGCAGCATGCACACTTCCGTTGCCACAGCTGCGCCGCCATCGCCGGCTTCCATCCGCACTTCCGGTTGGCTTGGGCTCCCCGCGGCGCCTCCCAGCGGTGGTCGCTCTTCTAATGGTCGAGTGGCGACAGTCTGCCGCCGAGGTCTGCGGCGTCCCGGTGGGCGGGAGTGGGGTGGGCGGTGGTCGGGGCTGAGATGAAAATAAGGGATGGAGACAGGAGACGGCTTGGAGGGCAGAGGGGGGGGGGGCATTGGGAGGACGACGAGAGGGGGCTGGGAGGAAGGAGGGGTCAGACGGTAGGAGGGGTGGGATGGGAGCAGGGGTGAGACTGTCGTAGGGGTGAGAGGTGAGGGCAGGCTCTGTCGAGGCAGCAAGGGGGCGGGGAGGTATATTTAGGGTTATGGCGGTAGCGTTGCAATGGGCTTCTCTGGAGTTATGGGTGTCGAAGTTTGGTCGCCAACGTCAACTGGCGAACCCGACGATCGTACCACGTGACTTACCTCTGCTTTATGTCGCCTCCAACTCGACCCGCGTAGCAACGGGCCACCCTCCGGTAACCGTGGTAACCGAGATCAACAGCAGTTTCGGGTACCAACCGAAACGATAACCAGACATTGCCGTCTAATGTACTACATAATAAAATACGCGCCAGTAACCCGGATAACTTAGTTTGATTACCAATTTCACTTAGTCGCAGTCGGATGTTTTGCCCTTCTTCAGTCCTTGCTCCGTTTAGTTATATTTCCTTGCCACGCCACACCGTCTACATATGAAACATCTCCATCGCTCAGGCAGTTGAGTTATTAGAAGGCTCGTGTCCTCGAAACCGGAAGTCTTCAGTGTTCTCTGTGGAGTTACTACCCCCATTGCTCTTTCTTCTGTTTGCCTTCTTTTATTGCCGCTATCCGTTCCATTCCCCCGCCATCTAGCGATGTATTACCCTAGCAACGTTAGTGCTCCGGGTGGCATATTACCGCATCGTCCCTTGTGAGCTTCCGTAGGCGAAGTATCATACGCCCAACACATAATCCCGAGGAGATCAATCAGTTTCAGAAGCAATTGAATTATTTATTCATCCTTTCTTCGGTCTGTGCCAGGGATTTTACTTCAGGCATGACTTCCCTTCGGCCAAGCTTACTAACAAAGGCATTTTGTGACGGGGTGAAGACCTTCGGTGAGGCCCTGGGGTGGGAAAGAAGTCTCCCCCCCTCCCTCCATCGCTTAAGAGACTGGTCTCGCGTCATTAGAGCCATGAATATCTTTCCTGGGAGTGAACTGTCTCATATGAATCGTTCGTCTTAGGGTTAAATTCATCTCACGTTCTTCCTACATCACTTTCTTCAGTACCGTGTGTCGCCATTGCATGACAAGATGTTAAATTTATGTAGTCCAAGATCGTTGAGCTGTAGCTGTTTGCGCGTATTCGTTAAACACTCACTTTCGTCAGTAACTCCCTCTCGGCGATCGTCAAGTATCTCCCGATCACACCCCCCCCCCTCCCCCCACCTCCCTCCCCACCCTTCGTCTGTCCCCATCCCCCACTCCCCTCCCCAGCAATCTGTGGAGCCTGGTGATAAGGCCCCTATGGCATTAGTGCAGTCACAGCAAGATATTTACGATGAAGGAATATTACTACGGATGTCGTGTCGGGGCTGGAGCGTCGTAAATCCCGACCCTTAATGCCCCGTGATGAGCCGTGATGTCCTCCATATGGTAGCTTCTTCATCATAAGGGACGTAAATCCTATCCCATAATGCACCCGCGATGAGCTAAGATGTCGTCAGCGCGGGAGTCCCGTCGTCGTGAAGGCTACAGAACGCGGACACTGCCAGCTGTGGTATCACATCAGGCGGTCCGTTGGTGTCGTAGCCACTCCGTATCCACTGACTGAACTGATCTTAGCTGGTCTTAGCCAAGCTGAGATGTGCTGAACTGAGCTGAACTGATCTTAGCTAGTCTTAGCCAATCGCAGCTGTGCTGAGCTGAGCTGAACAGATCTTAGTTGCCTTCAGCTAAACTGAGCATAGGAGAGTTCAGCTGGGCAGATCTATTGCTCTATATCGTATCGATTGTGGCAGTTTCTTGTGCAAATATTCTGACGGGAATGGCTGTAACTTTACCCACAAGATCTGCTGCGACTCAGTTCCATTTTACTAAAATAAAAAGACAACATAATATTGACGTAGGCTTTGGCTACATGCTCAGAATCAAACTGCTAAATAATCTTTTTGTTAAACCGGTTTTTGCGCCTCGTGCGTCTATGTCGATTGGATAATGTGTCTGGCGATTCGCTGCCATCCGTCTTCGAAAGAGCGGTAGTTGAGGTCAGGTGCCCAGGCTAGTGACACGTTGAAAGCCGAATAGATTACGTGTTGTTAGGCTGGCTGATCAGCGGTGAAGACAGTAAATGATGGCAGTGGCGTAGCTAAGAAATGTTGGGAATTGATGTGACGCAAGTAAGTGGCATGTCGTGTCCAACAACGACCGGCGACCCAGGGTGGCGGGGGGCAGGTTGGAGCGGGGGGGGGGGAGGGGTGCTGACCATCGTGGGCGGTGGTGGCCAATTATTAGGGGGAGGGTGGGGGTGAGAGTGGGTGTCGGGGGTGGCGGCAGAAACCCCCTCTTGTCCGCTCCCTGCGCCGCCTCTCATTGGCCTGTGATGTACTTGATGAAGTGTGAACTTTCCCCAGACAGGAGTTTCGCTGCGCCATACATCATAATGAGGACGGAGCAACTGGTTTCAAATGCTGCTGCCATGGCTTTCATATACGGAGGCAGATGTCCAATTTTCCACTGTCTTTCATTGATTTGTCCGCTTCGGGCATAGACCATTATGGGCTGCTGCGTCCTCGGACAAGCTTCAAGGGATCTGCACTGACACCAACAATTTAGTTTTGTTGCATCGTTTTATTCTTCTTTTTAGAGGATAGTTAATTTAACACCAACAATTCGTTTTTGTTGCATGGTTTTATTCTTTTTGTTAAAGGAAAATTGATTGATATATCTGGCTGAGCAGGTTCCGGTTCCGATGACGATGGCCTGTATTCAGTCGGCGCCATTGTATGACAATGAAGTCCCAGTGAAAGGCTTTCCATAGGCACCAGATGCGAAGTCGCAAAAGTGTGTGGCGCTCAATAGGGGCTTTAACAAGGCAATATGACCTAGGCTTCACTCAACATTGGGCTTATTATGACTTGGGTTTTATATGATTAGGTGTATTATGAATTGGGTTCAGTATTGTTTTGGTTCAGCATTACTTAGCGTCAATGTAACTTAAGCTGGATTAAACTTAGTTTCAATGCGACTTATATTAGGTTCAATATGTCTTGGGTTCCATATAGATTTGATTCAATGTGTCTTGGGTTCTATATGGACCAGATTCAATGTGTCTTGGGTTCGATATGGACTTGATTCAATGTGTCTTGGGTTCGATATGGACTTGATTCAATGTGTCTTTGGTTCGATATGGATTTGATTCAACGTGTCTTGGGTTCGATATGGACTTGATTCAATGTGTCTTGGGTTCGATATGGACTTGATTCAATGTGTCTTGGGTTCGATATGGATTTGATTCAACGTGTCTTGGGTTCGATATGGACTTGATGCAATGTGTCTTGGGTTCGATATGGACTTGATTCAATGTGTCTTGGGTTCGATATGGACTTGATTCAATGAGTCTTTGGTTCGATATGGATTTGATTCAACGTGTCTTGGGTTCGATATGGACTTGATTCAATGTGTCTTGGGTTTGATATGGACTTGATTCAATGTGTCTTGGGTTCGATATGGACTTGATTCAACGTGTCATGGGTTCGATATGAACTAGGCTCACTATAGCTTAAGGCTGACATAAGGCTGTGTTTCTCATAAGAGTGGTCTGAAAGGTTCGACACTCGCAATGCCATTTTCGAAAAATCGACATCCGACAGTGGATTCCAAATACGAACTCAAAACATGTCAAAAATCACCCCCGAAACAGTTGTCTTACAAAAATCTCAATCGAAAAAAACACACTCGACACCGACAATTTTAATATTTGGACACTGGATCCCCCCCCCCCCATCTTTCAGACCCATCATAAGGCTTAGCCTTTCATGTATTTATCACCCGGCGGTGTTTTTCGCAAGGCTGTCTTTACCGTGCTGTTATTGTACCATAATAAAGCAGCCGTTTAACGAGGGTTTTGCTCTCTTTGTGATGCCATCCGTACTGATGACGAGGCTGAGTTACTACCATATCCGGCGTTTAGTCTGTTGTTGTTGCCGCTAGATGGCGCCACTGCATATGATGCCAGTCGACACAGACCCCACGTCGCGCGCGATAGCCATCACGCCGGCTGCGTCTCCACATGACGCATTTACTCCGCTCGCATTTTTACGTTTCCCTGATGATAAAGTTCACGACCAGACTAGGTCGTAACATTTCCTAGTTAATATATATGCTCCCGGGGAAACGATTGGCCACCCCCCCCCCCCCGCTCTCCCACCCCGAACCCTACACGGTAGCTCCAGCCCCAGCCCCAGCCCCAGCCCCAGCCCCAGCCCCAGCCCCAGCCCCAGCCCCAGCCCCAGCCCCAGCCCCAGCCCCAGCCCCAGGCTCTGTGGCCGGCCTGGTGCCTAATGGCAAGGCAATACACGTTTCGTTTTCGGTATAGATGTAGTTTTGTGTTGGCGACGACACATCCTTTAGTACAGGGCGTGGCAATAAAGGGGGATATACCCGCGGCTGACTCGTCCCTGGAGATCAGCATAGGCTTCCGCCCTACATGGCTGAACGCTAAAAGTTCATTTTCTATGACGACGCACTTGATGATATATTCTCATTATTTGTACTGCGAGTGTAGCCTGGATGTGACATGGTTGGTTTCACGAAACAACGCCACATGTCAAACAGGCTTGGCGAGAACCGGTTTTGATGGCTACAAATCATTTGAGTGTTGCAATAGACTCTGGAAGTATGTGTCTTACAACCTACTTTCTTAATTTGGTTATAAAGTTCCAGTGAGTACGTACAACATCCTTTATTGTTGGTCGAACGGGTAGACAGCTCTGATGCTCACACAGTGGAGAAATTGCGCAAAATGCGCAAATTGGTCGAAACAATACCATTCGCTTGGTGGCGCTCCATATACCCAGTCATTGACACGCGATAAGCGAAACGCCACCTGGCGAAAGCCGCGCGTGAAGAATGGCCAAATTCAAAATGGCGCGATGATAGGACTTGACAGGAACTTGATCACTTCCTTGGTTCATATTCATGCGGGGTTTACGGTAAATATCAAGTCAATGTATCATACTATAATACTACATTACAGTGGTTTCATGGGTTGTACGGTAAAGAACATTCAGTCGCCCACGCAAACAAATCATAAACCCGCCTTTTCTGCCTGTGGGTATGAGACTTGTGTCGAGCCATTTATCTCACATAGGATTACTGCTAGTGACGACAACATCTGTCTTTATTCCACAGTAGTAACATGCCCCCCATTATCTATGCTATGGATTATATGTGACGATCCATCGACTAGTTTGACGTAAAATAAATGTAATTTCTCAAACCATAGCTCATTGTTGTGGACTATTCCATCCCCAGCCAATCTTAACTTAATAACCACGTTTGCACGGGCTCAGTTTTCGGACAATCAATAGTCATTTGAACATTCCCAGCCCTCCCCCCCCCCACCCCTCTTTGCCCTTTGCAAATTCCTAGATCCACCCCAGCAATTCTTTGGACTATCTCATTTTTTGTTCTTCATGCAATGGTTCTCCTCTCCAGCCCTGGGAGCCACAGTGTTTCCTGCATGAGTTCAAGTACGACATCGTGTCTGGCGACTCCTGGGGGGACAAGCTGATCATCGCTACGTCCGTCGGTACATTCGTCCTGGAGGGTAAGTCATGCAGACATCCTCCTCCGACTCTGTGACCATTGCCATAGCCACTGACAGCCGACGGCGTTTGGTCGTTCTCGCATGGGAATTTACGCAATAAAAACCCGCTCTGTCTGAGCATGTTGATCGGTGACACACGGGTTTTGCGTGTGAAACCGCTTATCCAATATTATACATTGGGAAAGGGTGTGTTGTGCGAGATTAATTATCCCTTAGGAAAGGGTGTGTTGTGCGAGATTGATTATCCCTTAGGAAAGAGTGTGTTGTGCGAGATAGATTATCCCTTAGGAAAGGGTGTGTTGTGCGAGATTACTTATCCCTTAAGAAAGGGTCTGTTGTGCGAGATTAATTATCCCTTAGGAAAGGGTGTGTTGTGCGAGATTAATTATCCCTTAGGAAAGGGTGTGTTGTGCGAGGTAGATTATCCCTTAGGAAAGGGTGTGTTGTGCGAGATAGACTATCCCTTAGGAAAGGGTGTGTTGCGCCAGATAGATTATCCCTTAGGAAAGGTTGTGTTGTGCCAGATAGATCATCCCTTAGGAAAGGGTGTGTTGTGCGAGATAGATTATCCTTTAGGAAAGGGTGTGTTGTGCGAGATAGATTATCCCTCAGGAAAGGGTGTTTGGGGCGAGATGGAATATATCTCCGTCCCTCAAGTAATAATCAAAATAGGAATAGCAGTAAAATAGCTCAATTTTATGATCCAAAAAACAATATAAACCTTGACCCAGATTATTGTATTATACCATATCCCCCATTGTGCACCTTAAAACCTGACTATAAATTGGATACCAAAGACTGAAATAACATTTAGTTTGCCACACGCGGATTTGTGTATTTTAGTGTTCGCGCCAACAAACTCAGGGGATTTCCGACTAGACATGTCTATATAGCGCAAAAACACCGCTAGAATCCTTCAAAAAGGGGCCAGCTTATATATATTGCTAATGGAAAGGGTGGTCCACCCGACCGAGCGATAATACCAGACGTTGCTGCACCAGTTGACGGGATGCGGCTGAGATCCTGGTTCTCCGCCCGACGTTATTTTCAGATATTCAATATCCCCATGTTTGTTTATCTCCACACAGAGGGCGCTGTTCCACGGATGATATTCGATAAGTCTGTGGCTATCAAACAGCTAAACGTGGTGGAGGCACATGGACTACTCATCTTCAGGTCGGAGAAAGGTAAGTGGATATGGACCGCTATGGACTAACCACCATGGTGACCAAGCGCCCCGTTCCGTGTATTTACTACAGCAAAAAACATATTGTACCCTTTTAAAAAAGATGTAATTGTGACTGAACTCTTTTCTTTTCATCATCTGATTTCATGTGGTATTAGGCTTAGGCTGAGTTCCGGCACTAATTTGTAGAAATGCGCGGCGCATTTTTCCTATCAATTTGCGCAGCGCCGCCCTGGCGAGCGAGCGTGAAAATGCATTGAGGATGTAGGCGATAACAGAGATATAATGGAGCCCCAGCGGAGTGAGTCGAAGGCAGAGAGTGCTTGGTGGTGACTAGTCGCGTAATGCGGAATGAATAAAACACCATATGGGCTATCCTCGGGGTGGGGGTGGGGGAGGGGGTTGAAAGTACAGAGAGATACGGACCGCTGTGAACGGACCATCGTGATCCCGTAAGAAGGAAAACACTGAGGACTGTCCTCGGGGTATAAGGCGGGGGGGGGGGGAGACGATGAGTGCAAAGTTCTGGACTAAAGTCCAGATGAAGCTAAGTACTCTTGTTTTATGAAGATTCGTCTTTAGGCAAGGTGAAGACATTTAACTTACTGGAATATTATTTCGCATTATTGCGGCATGTGTTAATTTTTACTGACGCTCGTCTAGCCCCCAATATCTTGATACAATCTAATGGTTGATGTAAGATTGATAGGTTGTTAGTTGCATTGATGGCCAGTAAGGACCATTATAAAATGTCCAATCTTTGTGTTCGTCAACAATATGTCGAATGGACTCCATTAATAAATACGTTCAAATGCTAGCATAGTACGTCTGTGGCAATAGTTGATTGTTCTAAGTGTACATATATGATCTGATGGTTCTTTTACAGGAAAATTATGGATGTGTATAATGTATACATGATCTACTGTTTTTTTATATAATTATCAAAATCTGTGTATGTATACCACATTGTTAGGGGCCGGCCCGGTAGCTCAGTCTGTGCTTGAGTGGCCACCTGAGAGCCTAACGGCACGTGGATCAGTGGTTCGCGCCCCGCCGTGGCCATGTCTGTGTGGTCGCAGGATAAAGATTCCATGTCCTTCTTCGCAAAGAGTAGGGGTTTACCCCCGGGGTTAGTCATGTTTCCACCCTTCCCTTCCTTCTCCCATTGACTCGATGTGACCAAAGATGGTTAAAGCGCCCTGAATAAGCAACCAACCAACCACTAATGTGACCTTCTTCCCGGCCCAGGCAAGGACAGTCGGGTCTCGGTCTTCAGACTGACGGACTTCGAGGGGGAGCAGAACGAGGAGACAGTGCGCTCCAGACAGGACTGCAAGGACCACAAGCTGGAGAAGACCAAAGGTAAAGTCATGTGACCGCCTGAGTCAATTCACATGACCCTCTGGGTAAAGTCACCTGACAAGCTGAGTAAATTCCCGTGTACACATGGGTAAAGTCACGTAACCGCCTGGGTAAAGTCACGTAACAATCTGGGTAAAGTCACGTGACAATCTGGGTAAAGTCACGTGACAATCTGGGTAAAGTCACGTGACAATCTGGGTAAAGTCACGTGACCATCTGGGTAAAGTCACGTCAACATCAACGCTTGAAGCCTCCATTACTGGTCCTTTTTCATCGCCTGGTCGGGTTGGTCGTTGGCGAGAGGATGACTCATAGTCGCTGCATGAACTTACACATTGACGAATCCAAAAGATGCTTGGTGACGTCATAATAGCAAACTTGTTATATAACATCGAACCTAAGGTTTCCTCCAGACACTTAAAGCAGCCTACTTACATGCGCCATCTTAGAATTTTTACATTTTAGAATCAAGATTAAAAGTGTCTCAAAATTATGATGCGTATGTTTTATATCTCTCTGAGTCTGTAAAACGACAATTTCAACACAAAACTCGGCGGTTTATTTATATCGCGTGCGGACGTGTTAGCGAGTCGCGGTCGACATCACACAAAATACCGAACAGCAACAGGCGCGCAGGGATATAAAGTCGGCCACTAACTTCTGCTCCGGTGACCAAATTGCTTCTCTCCGGATAGCCCACAGGCTTTAAGGATTTAAATTCAAGACAGAATATAAATGTTGGATATGGAGAAGAGGTTGGTAATGCAAACAATTACAGAATATATCACTTTAGTAGAACGGGAACATTTGGCGACTCGACTGACTCGCATATAAGTATATAGGTCGGTTTTATAGACTTCCGAAAGTGTAATGGTTTTCCTTATGCCGCTCGTGTGATGTGCAGCGAGGATATTAAACAGCTATAACGTTTCCCGTACATTTCCCGGACCAAAGTGGGCGAGAATATACGCGTCTTCTGCCGGCATGTATGGAAGAAATGGTGCGGGGGGCCGGTGGCAGAAGCGGGGGAACAGGGGAGGGGGATAGGGTGCTAGACGTAATCTCTTCCTGCGTGAGCGGACCGTGCAAATGGTAATTGTAAGAAATCTTGTGCTGAGAAAGGCTAATGCCTATTTTAGTCAGCAAAAAGCAACGGGAGCTAATTACTATAGTCAGCAAAACAACAGACAGTAACATTTATCTGTCGTAGACTTGGTTGCTGGTCATCCGATGCCGAGGTGCGTCACGTGAGGCGGTAACTGGAGAAGGCACTTTCTAAGAACGTAACTTGCGGAAAGTTACATCGCCTAAAATGGCATCACTTTCGACGGCTGACCTTTGTAGCTTTGTGGGAGAAACTGGGCGACCGACTGGACGAGACTGCAGGATGAGGATTTCTGGGTTTGTGTAGTAATACAAGAGAAGGTCAAACGTGCATCGCTCCAGCTGGCGACGTCCTGGCACATGTGGACCAACTCGACGTGTATATGGAGACATAGAGGGACATGGTGGGGGGGGGGGGGGTGGGGGAAAAGAGATGGAGAGAGAGGGGGGGGGGAGCGGATGGCGGACCAGAGAGGCGGATGAAGGGGAGATGGTGGGAGAGAAGGGGAAGGAGGGTGGATGAGAGATTGAGGGAAAGAGGGGGTGGGGGTGGATAATAGAGGGATTGAGGGGGGAGCAGGGGGAGATGAGATAAGGAGAGATGGAGTGAGAGAGGGAGGGGTAAGTGTGAAAGATAGATGAGAGAGCCGCAGAATGGAGGGAGAGCGTGGGGGGTGGATGAGAGATGGAGGGAGAGAGTGGGGGGGGGATGGGGGGGGGGGGCAGACAGAGAGGCCGTGCTGCCCACGCGTCATCGCGTTGTGACTTCCGGGAATCTTCGTATGGGTTCTCCGGGCTGTCCGTGTCTTACGTTACGCCCGCCCCCCCCCCCCGTCTCTGGTATTGGATCGCTCCCTATTCCCGGTATTGGTGGATGTAGCGGACTCACACGACAAGCCATTGTGAGCTGTGTAACGTACACGACAAGCCATTGTGAGCTGTGTAACGTACACGACAAGCCATTGTGAGCTGTGTAACGTACGCGTCTCGTGGATATCTTAAATCACGCAAAGGTGTCAAGAGCCTCGCGGGCGTGGCTTGTAGCTTGTCTCGCGCCTCACAAACACACCCGAGTTTTCTCATCAAAGCGTCAGAGGATTTGCTAATTTTATCACGGATGGAGGTGTTTTTTTTGGCTCTTGCGGGTAGCGGTCGCAATTGGTGGCGACGACGATACACTCTCCCGTCGGGCGCGCTTCTCGCGGTCACCGCTTGGCGTGCTGAGAGTATCCGTCATGTAAAACGCCGTGACGAGAAACCTGACAGTCTGCTGTTGATTACCGCCCCGAGAGCCCGGGATTATAGGGGTGCAACCACAAGGACCGGCGAACAAGGAAGACCCGGATGAGCCAACCGGTTTTAGTCATGGACTATATGCTGACTCGTAAGGCGCGTAACTCACCCTGCAATCTATAAATGGACAAGGATAGCCCACAACATACGTCTGTTTTATGTTGCCCGATAATCAGTATATGGACAATGATAAGATACTAACAAAAATACGCCTTTCGCTTGCAGTGTGAAAATCGGGACTGACAACTGCCAACACGCGCCTGCTTTCAGTTCAATTTTTGGTTGTCACATGCGGACCCATGGGTGCTCCCTAGAGTAGTGGATAAGTGGATTTACGGTGTCCTATTCTGCACCCCACCCCCACCCCCTCCCCACGGCATCGTCACGTTACACTGATGAGACCACTCAGGCTCTGGCGTGTGTGTGCCACTTAAACAGCCAACGCCCCTAGCGGTTCCACTCTGCACTATCCTCCCCACATAGCAATTGACTGGTTCCTCGGTTCCTCGCTTCCTTGACAACGCAGGTAGCGCCTGTAGCTCCAATGGTCCCAAACAAAAAGTTTCTGGTCCAATCCCGCGGAAAGTTCAGCGTGTGACTGCGGACAGTTTTACTTTTTAATTTTATCATGTTTCCTATTTCCTATCGAGGAAGTTCTTGGGGATCGTATAGCCCATGTATACATAAAGGTGGCGTAAAACCTAGATCTGTCCGTCCACCGAATCCCCCAGAAACACTTTTGGGTTTGAACCGCAAGCGTGCAAATGTCTTTGGCTTGTGCTGGATTAAGATCCCATGCCCTACTCCCTGAGACATTGCATACCACTGTAACCCACATTGTCCTGAATCTAGAGATCTTCACCACATTTACGAGGTCTCGCGTCGTCTGGTTTTGTTCCATAATACTTGGGTTCACGTATTACGGCAAGCCACAGGCTATACATATATATTGCTTGATGCTCTGGTGCTCAGGGGCTCGAACTCTAAACCGACCATATATCTTTGCTGAGCCGCAAAACACACCCAGCTGACAGAATAGGAAGTTTATTTCAAATAAACAAGTGCATAATATTGTTTACATCGCAGACTGAGCGGAAACAGTGTTTATTTGCTCGCCCCCCCCCCCCAAAAAAAGAGAAATTAATAAATGCCGTACGTAAAACAACTTTTTGATCACACAAATAATGTTATGCCACAAAAGGTGTATAAGCTATCAATGCTATCACAAATGTTTTATCTCAATTATCAATAATATCTTGTAACAACGTACTTTTTCCGGTTTTTCTTTCAAATAAAGTTAATCCTAGTAAACGACTTGTCAGATATACGTGTTCCCATATTTCTGACTGATTTCTTCATACAGTTTCCTGATAAAATCAACGTGCCGGCGCTGTGGTTCTCAGTTTCTCTCTTGCATATTTCCCTCTCCGAGTTTTTCATTGCTTCTCTCTACATGTAACATAAAATATACATACATAAATATGTATATATATTTATCTTTTATGCCTGGCCTTTCGTTCATTTGTCACCACTACCCGGGTGGACCAATATCGCATATCGGATTTAATAAAATCCGAATCTGATAGTCGCACCGACTGCCACATCCAATACCAACCTTGGTGATTGGTGGATTGGACTGATTGGATAGAACATTTGATGAAATATGAGTCCAATGACACTCATCGTCTGGTGTAAGGCTTTACGGAGGCCAGCAAGGCAGCGACGTCACTCCCAGCGGGTAGACCAGGCAATGTCGCCAACGGGGGAGGGGGGGGGGGGGGGAGGCGGGGAGGGAGCTAAACATATAGAACTGGTGTCCATTTAATATATTCCTTTGATAGACACAAACAAAAACACAAACACCCTGATCACGATTGACATAAAGATCCGGCCTAAAAATATCAAATTCGTTCTCCTGTTTTATTGACAATGCGGAGATGGGAAATGGTTTTCGTTATTACGTTATCTGCGGTAAGATCACCTTACTGGTGCCATTTTCCCGAAGACGTAACACCACTGGTTGCACCTAGACCACGTTAATATCGCCGCCACAAGTAATTGCGTTTTATCTCGGGACAAGTCGGTTGGGATTAGCAAAAACCTTCTCCCGTGGGTGAGTGGCTTGGAGAAGTAGCCTCTGCTTCTCCGTTCTGGTGACGATCTCCGCGTCCCGTGAAATGACGGAGCGATAGTCTCAATGGTCGTTACGCGCATGCGCACTCCCGCGGTATTATCGGCAAGAGTGCGCCGACAAACTAAAATCTTGCCGCGGCGCTAAAAAAACCGAAATTGAAAACCGACACTTAAACCCACGGCGGAGAAGCAATCGGCCCACCGTAAGCCCGATGATCGGACAGAGATAGGGCTGTTGGCAAACACACCGGCAACTTGGACGCGTCGTCGTCCATTGACAAATGTCCCCAGATCTGGATAATCTATTTAGATGGAGTGGACTCCGTGGGCGTCGTTGCCTAAGTGATGGCCGCCTGCCGAGAACGCAACCTCTGGATTCCATTACTTAAAGCTCGTCTGTGTCATTAAGCAGGGATAGTTTTGCCCTGTCAGCCTTGGTGTTTACAATCCCAACCGATCCTTGGATCGAAGTATCGGCGGGATTGCCATCAGCTGGCGATGTCAGGGGGAGAGGCTTGGTAATAAATTGTCATAGCCCTTGAAATGTCGACCAGATAGGTTGAAATCCCATCGGTTTTATTTTTGTAATAAAAAATATTTGAACAATGATGAATTTGGTGTCCTACCATATTTCATTTAGCATGCCCTCAAATTTCGCGCCGATAACAGCTGGCCACAAAGGCATCTGCCGCAAGAGAGTATATTTTATTTCCGAATTCGTACGATGAAATTCGGAACATTAATCGCGATCTAACGAAAGACTGTGAAGCGGACTTTTTTATGATATGGCTTGCGACATTAGCCAGCGCTTGCATGGCACGTAGAACGCCAACGACCAGACTGAAAGACAAAGCCTCTCATCTCATATGGTGTAATGGACACCCTTGATAGTCCATGGCATGCCAAGTCCATCTGTGGCATGGCACGGTTATCACTGAAATAGTGACTCGGTAATTCTAATCGTCAGGCTATTCGCGTTACTCAAGGCCTAACCTCTAATGACAAGATAATGGCATTGTGTTAAAACATCCACCTATATAACGCATACAGTCACGAACAATATTATATATCCATATAATGTAAATTTATATTTGTTATATATCCATTTTATTTACATGTATATTACCTATATATCCATTTTATGTTCTTTTATATTTTTTATGTATCCATTTTATGTTCTTGTAAATTTTTATATATCCATTTTATGTAGAAGTATATTTCTTATAAATCCACTTTATTTTTTGTATATGTACATTTTATATAGTTATTCGTACCTATCTTCATAGATAACTGTACATTTTTTCAATAATTGTGTAACACTATCATATAAATCACATTTGCGTATAAATACGATACATACATAGGTGTTCTAGTATTAGCTATACATATAATACTATCTTATGTAATCCTATCATATTTCCATGTGTGTTATAGGAATAGTTATACATATAATCACCACCTCCCATCTGTTGCCTGCAGGCAGCCACCTGTACGCCATCAGTCGGCCCTGCGGCAGCCACCTCCGCCTCGTGGTGGCCGTGGGCAAGCGGCTGCTCATCCACACCTGGAAGCACTCCAGCGCCTGGCTCGCCTGGTGCCCCACCTCCGACAACGAGGTCGTCGAAGGCTTCCAGTTCCTCAGGGTAAGCCGGTAGACAGTGGGTGTGCCGTCGCTTCCGGTCGACTGTGGGTGTTTCGTCACTTCCGGTCGACCGTTGGTGTGTCGCCACTTCCGGTCGACCGCGGGTGCGTCGTCACTTCCGGTCGACCGTGGGTGTGTCATTTCTTCCTGTGGGCCATTGACGTGTCGTCACTTCCTGTAGGCCATTGGTGTGACCACACTTCTGGTTGACCGTTATGTGTCGTCATTTCCGGTAGACCGCGGGTGTGTCGTCACTTCCGGTCGACCGTGGGTGTGTCGTCATTTCCAGTTGATCGTCGGTGTGTCTTCACTTACGGTAGACCGTGGGTGTGTCGTCACTTCACGCAGGCCGTTGGTGTGACGTCATTTCCGGGAGACCTAAAAGGGAGGGCACTTCGTCATTGGATCCAGTTATATGGGTTATAAAAGTCAAAATGAAGAAATGTGGCCGGTGGTGTATGATATATGCGGGTCATGAAATGTGGAGACTAATCTTCCTTGCCCCCACCTTGCATTGCGCCACAGACACTGATGTTTTATAGTCACCTCGTCCTGTCGCCCTAGGTGCTACCGGTCGTAACTCGGTCATTTCAACTGGTTGACCGCCTGGCTGCACTTCGTTCCCTCGTCAGGCCGTAACAAAAATCTTTGCACTCCTCTTTTTGATCTCAAGATACAGTGCGAGGCATCAATTCGTAACCCCGATAATTGCGCTGATTCGACCCTTGGATCCTCGTATCTCGCCACCTGACCAACCCGTACCCACGTTCATTGCACGTATGCGCCGGTTCGTCCCTAACGCCCTGGTCGTTTCGTCCCTGCCTGCAGGAGCTGCAGTCCTTCGAGGCCCCCCAACTGATGACACTGATTGACAGCACTCGCGGCGACCATCAGGTTTGCGTCGGCTACAAGAACCAATTCGATCTCATTAACGAGAAGAACGGGGACACCCTGCAGCTCTACCAAGTGGAGGCCAGCAAGGTACCAAGCGGGATAAATACTGCGGAACGTCGTTAACACGGCGTTGATGCATCGACATGCCCACCAATAATCTTCATCCAATTAGCATCCAACTACTGATAAATTGTTGGACAAAGATCAGTTGTGTCGAAGCTTATACCGATCGATGTTTTCACCATTTCTATGCCATGTTGTACTGTGTAAAATTCATCACTGAAATAATTGATCTAGACTTTATATATCAATGTTACCACTTTTCTCAAATTATGCAGGATTTAACTTAATTTAAGACAATTAGTACACATTTTGAACGAACCTTAAATGATGGGTTACATGTCATACATTTCTCTGGTTATGCATGATGTAATCGTTCTGTTTGCAGGTTAACTTGGTGTCTGCTCTTGACATTTATGAGGATGACGAGGCTGAACTCCTGCTCTGCTATAACCGTGAGTACGCCAGATACCACGCCCATCCCATGCCATGCAAACATACATGTAGCTCTACCATGGCACCAAGACCCAGGCTTAGCCATTCGCAGCAATGTGACTGCAGATGCTCGTTCAAGTGAAGGACAAAGCACAGTGCATTATCAATGGTGCGCATCAGGAATCATGGCCGCACTCGACAACCTGCACCTGGACACACTCGCATTTTTATTCTTAACGCGATACAGAAGAGAAGTTTATCGTGCTACTCAGTAACTAACTATGAAACCCCCCCCCCCCCCAAAAAAAAAAACACACACACACATATATATATGACCCAAATCGTGGACTTTAGAGATTGATTTAAGCGACAACAAAAGTGACAAATTACACCGATTAAGCAAAAACAACTTTTGCCAATACTTCCAATTAGTTTAATTTTCCACCGGAAAACATGACAGCTTCGGACTTTACCTGAGCTTTTACCGAAGACACGTGTCTTCAATCTTTCCGTATGTTTGAGAACGGGGGCGTGATACTCAAATTAACTTCTTGGCAAGCCGTTTCTCTATTAGCCCTGCAAGATTGTCAAAGCAACTTCAGCTTATATTAATCATCTGTCTTTAGCCGCTTACATTCCTAAATTATAATGTGTAAATAGTAGGGTTGGGGGGGTGGGGAGGGGTGCAATTGTATGTGTGACTTTCACTCGCTGGATTTAGGAGGTTGGTAAATGACGTCACAGAGAAACACAAACCCACGTGCTTTCATACTGAGGTTTTGATTTCCCTTTTCATTACTTTAACTAAACGAAAAACACTCAACCATCACTTAAATACACAAATTAATGAACAAATAAACATAAGGATAAGCATTATAATACGACTGTTACGAAATTCACCTACCTTTTCATACCCATAGGCTATATATCTGCACTGTATTTTACTGATTCAAGGATTGATTGCATGTCTTGAATATTTAAAAGGCACTAAAGGTTTTATTATTTGAAATGTTGTGTTTATTTATATAATGATTTACTCCGTATTTGCAGACATCAGTCACTTCCAACGGCTGAAGGAAGAGAGCTCACACGAGTTTGATTTCTACTGGAATTCAGAGCCGGAGGCAATAGGTAATGAATTGCTTCCACTTCCACCATCTTGTTGGCCGCATATTTGCATAATTGTATCACGTGACACTATATTATGCTCTCATTGCATCGTGAGCAGTTCAGTTAAGTATGGGTGGCATTTCCCAATAGTACTTCTTCCCTCACAATAGTTGGTATTATTTTACCAAATACTATAATATCTTAACATTATATAAATGATTACCATGCTTATATATAAACCAATACTGTTGACCTTAATCAATCAATATATTGTTCCTTTATTCTTATAACGTGCTGTATGCTACCATAGCCAGCTTACAGTCATTATTACTGACCTTGACCTTGACCTTTGCCCTTTGACCCGGCAGTGTGTGCCTTCCCCTACATCTTGGCCTTCACCCCTGACACCGTGGAGATCCGACTTATCATTAACGGTTCCTTGGTTCACACCATGACACTGCCGGAGATGATGCTTATCACATCCAAGGTAAATACTGGTACACCATGTGGATATGTGGAAAGACAGCTCTCCCTCTCCCCTCCTCTGTCTGTCCCTCGCTGTAGAAGGCAATGCTCATCACATCCAAGGTATATACTGGGACACCATGTGGATATGTGGAAAGACAGCTCTCCCTCTCCCCTCCCCTGTCTGTCCCTCTCTGTAGAAAGCAATGCAAAGTCTTGAGCCATCGAGACTCAAGGATCTGAGAGGTGTCATACATCATGGCCTTTCACACTCGAGTGAAACAAAAATTCTCAGCGGGTGTAAAATAAGTCTGAAATGACAGTAACGAGATCAGAATCTGCAATTCATTTTATGATCTGTGATGACCTGTCTGCGAACAGGATTGCATTATGTATACGCAGAAGATACCGATATCATAATTCACAAGCTTTCAAGACATAGCTTCTTCTATAAAATGAGTGCATGGGTACCGAGGGTGCAATGGGTGGTTAGGTCCAATGGGTGTCCCCGCGGGACATGTCACATCAGAGACATGCGTGTCTCTCTGTTCGCTTCGTAGTCGGTCTTGACAACCTCGTGGCAGCCATGTAACTCAAAACATATGCTGAACAGTTTCTTTGGACTACATGGTTATATGATCGTCGACTTCTGTGAAAGATGTCGAACCGCGTTTTTCCGGACGTCCGTAAGACAAGGTTCATACTGTAAAATGATGCGCCAATCCAATGGTGTTTGCGTGTGCACGATGTTTAAGTTCATGTTTCGACCAGATGGGTGGCCGTGAATGCCAAGAATCCCCTGCAATCTTATGTTCTCTCTAGCTTGCTGAAATTCAGACGGTGCTCGTGCCCGCTAGCTGTCAGTTTTTACCTGTCTCACACGCCGTCCTTTCTTCCAACGCTTTTGTTCTTCTGCCATTGTGGCCTGTTCTTATAGTCCACTAGTGTGGCATCTTTTTTTCCTCTACCAGTGTGATATCTTACTTTCTTTTACCACTGTGGTAAGGTTTTTTCTTCCATCCGTGTGATAAGTTGTTTTTTTCCATCAGTCTGATTTTTTCAATTCTTCCATCAGTCTGATATATTCAATTCTTCCATCAATCTGATACATTCAATTCTTCCATCAGTCTGATAATATTCAATTCTTCCATCAGTCTGATATATTCAATTCTTCCATCAGTCTGATATATTCAGTTCTTCCATCAGTCTGATATATTCAATTCTTCCATCAGTCTGATATATTGAATTCTTCCATCAGCCTGATACATCAATTCTTCCATCAATATGATATCTTTCTTTCTTTCTTCCGCCAGTGTGATATATATTTCTTTCTTTCTTCCGCCAGTGTGATATATATTTCTTTCTTTCTTCCGCCAGTGTGATATATATTTCTTTCTTTCTTCCGCCAGTGTGATATATATTTCGCCTCGACGGCCTCGGATGCCTGTGGCGTGTTGAGCCCGATCACCAAGCGCGAAGGAAGCTCCACGACCTCGCCACCCCCCTCCCCCTCAGGTACGGCACCTCTGTCCCCCGCAGCCTAGTCTGCTCGTCCGTCAGGCCGTGTAATGGCTTCTAACCACTCGACATATGATACCCTGTGAATTGGATTCCTACTATTAATACCACTTAAGCATACACACAAACGCATTGAACAATACCTGAGAAGTTATTTGCTTATGTGAAATGATACGCATGTTGTTTTTGTATTAAAAGTGAAGTGCCAATGTCCTGGAGATTGAAGATCATGTGTTGATATCCTTGTGCTGATAACATGATCCGACCCGTAGAAATCCATACGGCATTTTATAGCATAAATTTTTCTTCGTGCTCGCATGACTGAGGCACATGCAACTAAGGCAGATGCCTAGCTGCATAACAACACAGCACGACCTGCTCTTCTAGATTCTGATTATAAATGACACGCGGATGATTATAGTTGAAGACACACATTTTGGCACAGGTTGATCTGCACTGCTACTCAAGCATTTTATTTTCATAATTTATTTTTGCTTTTTTAATTTTTTAGTAATAAATATATATTAGTATTTATTTACTTCAATATACATGGTTGTACATGAAATATTAATGGAAATTTCTGTTTTTCTACAGCTACGTCATCCCATTCCTTCAACATCTACAAGATTCCGCTGACATGTCTGGTGGGGCAGATCGCTACCGAAAAGAGCATCGCCCCTCCCCCATCCCCGTCCCCGCAGTCGATGTTGTCCCCCCTCGTCAGCCCCCCGGAGCGGCCCCCACGCAGCCCGGCCGGCAGACGCAGCCCGTTGTTAAGGACGCAGCGGCTGGGAACCTTGCAGCAGTTGCCCTCCGAGGTTGGCATCACGTGACCCCTGCCGTTATGACGTCACACCCGTGTGTTTGTTTTCACCGCGCGTGTAATGAACTACGTTGTCAATTAATTATCCGCTGGCTAGCTAATTTCGTCATTGGCAAGCGATCGTTGGACTTCGGTAAAGGCAGGGCTGTGTACATGATGGGTGACTTGAAGCAGCTCCTGTATTCGTCTTTATTCGGACCCGGAACGTGTGTCTTGCGGCTGCATGAGACATATCTACCTGACATAATGTCTTTGCTGTATCGTGAGGTGTAGGACTGGAAGTCCATATATATATATATATACTGGCACATGCTTATATACATTAGTTTTCATACGAAATAACGGAGCTATCAACGCCTTGCATTCGCAAGAACTATCAAAATATACTTGTGGGGAGTAGTAGGTTGAACGGATGTATGATTGTGATGCCGATAATATGTTCGACAAATTCAATATATTGGCGACAACGACGAGGGAAGGAAAAGGAATGGGTTATGTTAAAGCTACTTTGGTTTATCTACTTGTTGTGTACAGTACATCCTGGTCGAACAAACCTATTTCAATTAATCCGATGCCTGTGTACATATACCACTGCTTAGAACACACAAAGTGTCAAACAATCTATACAACAATATACCACTACTACTATTACTCTTACTGCTGCCTGTGTTGTACGTTGGGCCTTGTCCGTGCCAAGGCTGCGCATGCAGGGTCTGCCCCCCAGCTGTGGATGTCTGTACTGTATACCTCTCTCTCCATGGTAGCAAACGGCTGAAGTGTTCGAGTGAGTCCCATAATTAACGCTCGTGCTGCCCACAGTTCGGGGTAACGGGTTTGCACACCACGTGTATAAATGTTCGTGCCGGTGGCTTAAATAATCATGACTTGTGGTAGCCGAAAGCCGACACGCAAGGGCGAGTTCTGCTGATCCCAGGCGAGAATCTCCAGACCTAACTTTAGCTTTGCGTAGACGTAATGAAAGACCAATATAGAAGTCGCTTGTATAGGGGAGATATGTCAAATTAATTTATGAAATTAGGGAAAAAAGGTTGGCGGTACAGCCGAGCCGTGGTGTGTAGGCTGACGTATATACATACAAGATGGCGGCGATCATGTCAGCGTTGTGCGCATGCGTGTTGCAAGGCATGTTTGTTTCCCTGGCTCTCTAGTTCTCTTTATGACCCATGCGATTCAATGCATATTATAATTGTCGACGTTCTATACATCTACTTTCTGCATTCGCTTCTTATCCCGTGGATGTGATATCTAGAAATCCTGTCGCTGTTTTGAATTGTTGCACAAAAAACCCCGGGTTCCTTGCGCAATATCCCGGCAATGGGGTGGGGTATTACCTTTTACGATCTTTAACATTGGCATCCAGGAATTCTTGGAAATTCGCGATTAGCCGGTGGTAATTTTTGTGGATTATTAGCCGTACAATTCCTGGTTCAACGCGAAGACCCTTTCCCTATTGACCGCGATCCGTCATAACATTATATAAATTCCTCGATATTCGCGATATCATATTTAAGGGTTTTTCGCGCGCTCAGTCTTGAGCAGTCCTCGTCTTAGAGATTCGATATTACTTTTCCTAATCCTTGGGGATGCGCGATTCAGAGTGTGTATCCCCCCCCCCCACCTCGTTTGCCTGAGCTTCCTCTCCCTTTCCTTATTTATAGCCTTATATATACATCCAGCACGCACTATTCGTTGATTGGCAAGCACCTGCCTGCTGCTTTTTCCTCACGGATCTTACGTGTAAAAGTAATAAAATAAAATAAAAGGCACAATAGTCGTAAGGCGAGTTATTACGGCATGTACTCGTTTCTTCTCGTTAGATATGATGCCCACACTGAGTCTTCCTGTCACATACGTATTTCCCCAGAAGAGCCACACATCTAAACGTCCTGGGCAAATAGTACCATTGAGGTATGATAAGCAACGATAGGTTACCTGTCTTACCTCTACAACATGCACAGCCCACCCAACACTCCCTCCATGTGTTAAATTTTATCCTTTATGTTTTCCCTTTTTGGTTTTGTTACAGGACGTAACCAGTCGACACGATTCCAACTCGTCCAGTTGCGACTCTGGCGTTCATATTGGTAGACACTTTAGCGAACTCAGTCCACCTCCCAGCCCTTTCTGTTTCTCACTGGACGAAGACGAATCGGCCATAATCTAGCGCCTACCCACCACCGCTCACGCATGCGCAATAGCTGCTGCTGCCACCGCCTCTGAGGTTATAATTGCTGATGCTGTCACGTGACACACTTGCATAGACTCTGCTGCTGCTCAGCGCCTGGTTACTTCGATCCTGAAACACCTCCATCGCCTCACTGTTGATTGCCCAGCATGATAACCAGCCGGGGCGAGGAAGAACTTGTAGTTTGTAGTAATTTTCCCGGCAATTTGTAGATAATTTGCGTCTTTTTGACTGGCACTATAGTTCTGTCACTTACATTCCTGTCCCTCTTTCCTGCACTCTTGCAACGCGGACATTTTACATGTAGTATTTTGTTTGTAGGTTTTAAGTTATATCCCGAGTGTTAGTTATAATGATGTGAGGGTTTGTATCTATATTAAGGTGTCTGCGTCGTCCTCTCTCTCTCTGATATTGTGTGCGTATGTGGTGGTACCTTCAGCTGTCGTGTGCGACCATTCTTAACATTGGCCAGACATGTAGACACATGACTACCTGTATATATATATATATATATATATATATATATATATATATATATAAGGCATGGGTAGGGGAGGCGAGGCAAGATCGTGGTTGCATCTGCTCTCTCTGTGGGTAGGGTGCTTCCGACGTGTGCGTTTCTGTGGTATTCACGACATTAAATGAAATAATTCTTTAGTGCCAAGCATGTTGCACAAGGGTCCCAGCAGTATTGACATTATTCGGATCTACAGTGTCTACGGCGTTAAACTGGCTTGTATGTGACCTCCGGGGATCATGACACGGTTTAATCTTGACCTGACCTAGATCCGATCCCATTGTTTTCACACTACATGTATGTGGTTCCTTCATGCTACCTAACGTTCCTAAGCCAGAAGAGATTGCCTTCACCAATGTTGCGCTAAATTAACCAATTATTTTTAGGTCATTTTTCTTTCGAAAATCAAACGTCACTATTCTGTTGTTGCGTCCGTGTCAGTGCAATTAAGATCTTCCCTCCCATATGCTTTGGTGGGCGGGCGATGGTATGTCTGTGTGTGCCTTGCCTTAAGAGGAAGTAACCCACAAACTACATCCTGTCGGACAAGGTACGATTTGGTTGTGCGAAAGAATCTGCTCAGCGAATAACAATTCCTCACGGAAGCCGTACAGTACATAGTAAAACGAGAGTCCATTTCATATACATTCTGTGTGGACCTAGTCATACAACTAGTAAGCCAAAGAACAACAACGTTTTGTTCAAGAGAACTATAAAAGCATAGGGCGCTAGGCCTGGGAAGAAGAACCAGATATCGGTTTTAGTCTGATCAATCAAAAGTAGTCCATCCAGCCGAGTCTGTTCCCCAGTGAGATGCAGGCATGTACAGCTCTGAAAGCCTACCACTTCTCCCAATATGGGGACGTTTTAACCAGTGTTCCAAGGTTGAAGTATTACATTTGTTGTAACCGCGTTTTTTTTTAGTTGTCCATGCTGAACAAAGTTGTAACGAGACTTTTATGGTAGATATGTATAGTGTATAAACTTATGTTAGTTGCTATAAATACGGAATACGTGACTGTACATGTGTACCATGCTTGTCTCTGTATCTCCCAATCACTTGCTGTCTGTTGAAGCGGAGTGGGTTAACATGTTAAAGATTTAAAGTTCATCGTTATGATATTGAATGGTATGTGATTTTAAATACGTTTCTTCACAATGCATCGACCAGGAGTGAATTTGTTCGACTGTTCGTCTGCTTCTATATCACTTGAGTGACTGACTGTTAATGGAGCGCTTAGACGAAGTAATCGTGGATTATTACTTTGACGTCCCTTGTAAATGGTATCTGGTGTACTGTGAAAGGTAATACCTCCCCAAACTATTGTTTGACAGAGGAGATTGAAGAGTAGGGTAGTATATTCCCTGTACCGCTAACAATTATTGCATGTATATGTATACAAATATATATATATATATATATACCTTCGAGTGGTATATATATATACATATATATATATGAGCCTCACTGGCATAAAGTGAAACAAATGTCGCCAATATTTTATGAAGAGAACTATTTTTGTGTTTTGTGAATTTGTAAAGGTTTGTGCGGCGAATGTTAACGAAATAAAATAAAGGATATCTTCTAACGGTTTTGTGTGATTTTTGTTTTGTCTTGCACGTTCTCTCTGTTATTAGCAAATGTTCCTACACCACCTGGATACTCCCTTCTTCGGACATGTCACGTTGAAATGTCACGTGTACGCTTTCTAACGCGAGCGCAGTATCGGAAGGAGGGGGGTGGGGGTCCAGGGGATCCCCCTGCCACCGGTAGGATGGGTGGGGGGAGGGAGGGGGGGGGGGGGGGAGGGGTGGGGGCGATCGATCCAGTCTCTATTTTTCACTAAATCCACTGACGTTTGTTTTTAAATCTCAGAGTTGCCATGTCGATTTCTGAAAGGTTTGGTGTCGGAATTCGGATGCCAATTGATGCGGGGTCTCGATTTCTTTAAAAACTGTAATATCATCTGTCGCCAATGAGTCTTTCCACCTCCAGTGGAAATATGAGCGGGTTCATCAAGCACCTCGCCAATGATATAGTATCCCACAGCGTTAATAGCACTTAAGGGACCCCGTAGGGTCCTAGCCGCAGGTTATTAACCAGATTTTTTGACATTTTCGGCGCTGCCTGCCTGCCTGCCATTTCCTAGTACGACATGTAAGCGTGAAATATGAATAATAGTGGCATGACATTGTTCACGGTCCCCCTTCACGTTACACATCAATAAGGTGGACTCACCAGGCGGCGACACCGCATGGCCTCCACACCTTCCAGGGGCCGTTATGACCATATACCTGAGAAGTTTGTCATAAAGGATTCTCATTGATGACATGGTTCCACTGTGTGGTTGAGACCTGTTATGACGATATCTGCATATAATGAATATGCATGTAAACGTTTTGGGACTCGGATCCCGAGATATTCGGTATAATATTTTGTTCAAAATGTTGGTCCATATGTTTAATTCACTCGAGTATAAAATCTCGCATCAAGCATCTCCGGCCTGGAATGAACTTAAGGGACACCAATTTCTTGAACAAATGCCAAATACTGAAACAACGGAAACAACCTTGATGGGCGGCACCTGTGTGAATACACGTGTAGAACTTCCCTAAACCTTCCTAAACCTCATTAAACCGAAATCCTGTCCATTTTTGTGTGGTCCTGAACACTTAAACCGAAATCCTGTCCATTTTTTGTGTTGTCCCGAACACTGAAACTTCTTTTTTTTAAAACCAAGATCGACCGAAACTGATATCGTTATGTCCAAAGCGGCTTCGAAATCCATGATAATTACTTTCAGATAATGCAAGATACTTATGTAGTTCCATGTGAAGCTGTATACTTTAGACGAGCATAACCACACTTTTCCCAAACAAGCTCAATGTATTTAATTATTTTCTTATGTAAACCTATGCCTATTAATTTTAAATATTTTGATAGCATTGTATTTGCTATTAAATGAAAATCGATCGAAGAGATATAGAGCAATAATATATCAATATGACGAGCTTTGAATTCGTGCCTTACATGGTCGCCTTATTGGCGGGCGGCTGGCCAAATGGTGGAGGCTCGCCGATAATGAGGCTTCGCTATAAACACTCATTGGTACAAATACAATTGTGTTTTTATTAATATTCCATCACAGGATGTCAGTCCAGCAGATAATTAAGCCAGCAAAGGTGTATTATTTATAACTATTTTGCCACAATATGAAAGTTCAGCACTCAAAATACTGTTGAATTCCTTCCAATATTGACTTGAACAGTGTTAGAAATGTTAATATCAACACTGTATGTCAAGGTCAAACACTTCACGCAAAAACAATATAGTTAGGCTTGATACATGATAAAGTTTCTAAATGTTCTGGCACGTGAATGTTTTTTTACGTAAAATGCATGTCTTGCGCAAATATACTGTCTTTGACAAAGATGCCCTCCTATATTATTGTACAGTTTACATTTGCATGTACGCGCAATGAGGACATAGGCTTATATTGCCTTTTCATTAAAACGGACAAAAGGGTGTTTCAAATGAAAACAATTCTGGATAAACATATGAATGATGTTTGTTCGGAGTGTCGGTTAATGGTGTAGGGGATAGACCCAGTCACTACGTGACGTACTTTGCCTCAGGTTACAGACGCGAGCCATGCGATGTGCCTGCATTACAAATGCTATAGTTCTGAAAGTGCGTCTCTACAAATTCGAGGAGAAGAACGACAGTTTGCGGAGAGAAACATACCGGCTGTATCTAGAACGTAGCATATGATATCAAATTAAAGCAAATGGAGTATATGCTCACAAAAATATCTCAGTTGACATATTTTTGGCTGCAATATGAACATATAACCTTGTGAAATGCAAACTATATTTATGGTGCATTTGTGACTTAGACTATGTAAATCAGGCGTAAACAAACGCACACATGCGTAAGAATACAGCGTTAACAAACATTTTTTCCTAATTAGGTCAGGTCATGCTCTGACCTATATTTTCAATTTGGGTAGACCCAAAATGAAATGCCGGTGTAGCATGATAACCTGTCCGCCGTGATAAAGTGTCCCGCTGACGTGCGCGCATGCGCAGCGAATGGAGTTCCTATGTAAATATCACATGTATGTTAGGTTTAGCGTTAGGTTAGGATTAGTTTAGGACCTGGGTTAGGGTTAGGGTTAGGCTTAGGGTCCTGGGTAAAGTTAGTGGCATGACAGAAGCGTGGCCGGACAGGTTATCACGGCCGGACAGGTTATCACGGCCGGACAGGTTATCACGGCCGGACAGGTTATTATGTTACACCTGGTCTCGCAGTAGACTGGGATAGACCGATTCTGTAACAACTCTACAACGCTCACCAGAAACAATGGCAGTACGGGCAATGAATTTTAACTGATTACAGCGTGGGTACTAGTCGAGGATAGACCTATCCTAGACGGACACTACAACAATCTCCAGGAAGTGCAGCAGAGAGGAGTATTCGCTCCACATAGCCTCCAGTGGGATTAGCCGGTTCCTGGTGACCATGTTGACCCGGTATGTCCCTAGGAGCGGGTGAATGTTATCTTGTTCCTGTGTCCGGGAGAGCTCCGTGAGGTATCCCTTTAACATCTGTTCTCGCTGCTCCTCATCTGGTTGAAGCAGCAGGTCGAGGTCACGATTTTCTCGCCGCACCATATCGCGCAGGACCATGTACTTGAGGTATGCGGAGTTAAAGGACAGCCAGGGTCTGACGGGGACCCGCAGCGCCTGGGCGACGGCGGGGTGGAGGTTGTAAGGGTTCTCCAGTTGGCTGGCCTTCTCGGCGATGGAGGCACACAGCTGGCAGGATTCAGGGTGATACCCGTGACTGCCGCGGTGCTGGTCACGGTCGGGGGGTATTACTACACCTGCCCCGACCCCGGTGTGATGTCTGTAAACGGCCGCCACGACGAGCCACATTCGGTACAGCCCGAAGAGGTCCTGTTCGACTCCATCCTCGTCGCTTTCCTTGATGATCAGGACGTCAGGGATATTGTCTTTTCGGAGACTCTCCGCTACATCTTTGGCCACCCGTGTCGTGTTCACCCCCGGGATGCGCAGCCCGACCCCACCCACCGACGACCCCTCCCCCCAGGCTGACAGCGCCTCAATCACCTCCGCCACCGCCCCCTTCGACGGACCCCAGCTGAGGAACTTGCCGACCAGCAGTTTGAGGTCTCTGACGGCCTGTACGTACGGGGAGCGGGGCCCCAGGTGGGCAAAGAGCCGGGCCTCCAGGACGGCGCTGCTCAGCACCCAGCGCCCCTCGGGGGCCCTGCTGGGTACCAGGTGGAGGGTCAGCGGGGCCGTAGGGGGCAGGCCACACTTCTTCGCCAATGACGTCATCACCTCTTGGGCTTCGGCGCCGGCGGCCGACAGGGGTACCTCCATCCCGAAGGTGACGTCCACGTCGATGGGTTCCCGGCATTCGGGGTCGAGGAGGAGGATGGTGGAGGCCGGGCCGCTAGTCACCACCTTCTGGAAGTGAGGGGAGAGCACCCCGCCGTGAAGCAACCCCCCAGGGAGCGGCACCAGAGGCACGGCGCGATTCAGGAGTCGATCGACGTGGCGGATGAGCTTCAAGCTGTTGATCTTGTGGACCCCGGGGCGGTCCACGACCGGGTTCGAATGGCGTCATGACCGAGGCGGGTAGGACGTAAGATTCCTCGCGGTGCTCTTGGAAGCCTTTTGAAGCGGCTTTTGTTGAAGCCCATGCCCAATGAATGCACCAGAAGTTAGCTAAAGCAACATAGACTACAGTGGAATGATATACGAAAGTCCCCAGAGGTGAAAACGTCGAGAATTAATGAAAAGCGACTTTCTTCTTAGTGTTGTGTACTAAAGTTGTCGACATAACGAGGCCGGGGAGAGGCCCGGTGAAGAAAGGGGCCGTCTCCACGCGGAGTATGGGAGGAAAGAAACACGAGAAAAGACGAAGGACCAGCAGTGGTAACACACCGCCCGTTAGGCAAGGTGACAAGAAACAGAAGACAATATCAGAGTGCTACCAAAACTCTCAACGTGCATTAGACTTTGCTGAAGAACCAGCCGAGGCTGAGCTGACCGTTCCCATGGCAACAAGCAAGATGACAGACATGGACGAGTTGAAGGACACTCTGCGTGTTATTCTGGAAAAAGTGACTGTCCTGCCGGATATGCAGAGTGCTATATGTGAAATGAAGAAGGAGATGGAGATGTTAAAAGAGTCTTCGGAGTTTAATAACACCAAGCTTCTGGAGTTGGAGAAGGAAAACGGAGAACTGAAGGACAGAATACAGAAACTTGAAAAGAGAGACCCAGAGCCAAGAGTAGGAAGCCTTGAACAACAGACGGGCAAACTGAAAAAGGACCTTCTGGCTCTCGATTCCTACGGCCGAAGAGAAAACCTAGTCTTTTATGGCCTTGGGGAACCCCCCTCTGGACCGGAAGACTGCACGAGGTTGATCCAGGATGTCATCAAGGACAGACTCCACGTGGCCGGCGACATCAGGCTGCAGCGTTGCCACCGCCTGGGTCCCAAGCCATCGCCGGGATCGTCGGACTCACGGCAGAGAAGTCGACCAATCATCGCGCGTTTTGCTTTTCATCCAGACCGAGACAAAGTGTGGAAAAGTAAGCAGGCTCTTCGGGGGAGCAGAATATTCATTGAGGAGGACTTCCCGAGGGAAATCCAAGATCGTCGGAGGACTTTGATCCCGATCATGAGAGCTGCAAGGCGAGACGGGAAAAGGGCAACTGTGCAAGGGGACAGGCTTCTGGTGGACGGCAAATTTTACTTAGTGGATAACCTTGACTCTCTTCCGGATAACTGGTTGCAGGGATAACATCCGTAGTGATACAGGTATGTCGGGCTACCGTTCTTCATGTAAGATGTCAATATATTGCTTTTGAAACGACCCCTGACCGGGGGACCCAAATACCTGGTATGCTGTAATAGCTCATTTAGAAATGTACCACTGTCTGAAATTAACAACTGCGGTGCCCTGGTATTTTGTAGTTCGTTTGCGACGTGCTTCGGCCCCTAGCTACGGTCTAATCGCTACATTACATTGATACGATATGTGTTTTAAATGTGAAGTTTGTGACAGTGGGGGCGCGACTGTTTATTTCATTTCATTGCGTAAAATCAGTTAAGAGTTAAGGCATGAATTTAGTTTAAGATTATCGCAAGGGAATATCAGCACTTATATGTTAAATGTCATGTTTGTGCCGACGCTGTCGTAAGGTAAAGCCGAAAAACCTTTTACGGACACCCATTATAGGAAAGCTCGGTGCTAGTTCGTTGGGGAATTGTAGATTTCATGTCACCATGACAAAACTAATGAGCTCACTGCACGCAGTCACGGGCCCGACATGCAGGTATTGATTTTATGAACGAGCAAAGCGGTGGTTGCACTACTTCCTGGTAATCGGTTTGATTTGATACTGGATGTTGTGAGCACATGCCCGAATCGGCTGTATGATTGTGACCATGGGTGTGTATTTAGTGGTTTCTGTTATGAGAACAATGAGCACCGTGTAGGACCCGCCAAAGGGTGTTGGCACCTTGTTTTAATTGACTTGTTTTTCTTTTTTCTTCTGGTCTGCACTTTGTACAAATACGTTATATATTAATCAGGATATCGTTTCCATTGGACTCTGTTTCGACTCCATGGCGAATTTACGCACTGCTTTTTTGAGTACCTCATATGCACGATTCCTGTTATCCCCGTTGATGTTTCTTTCAGTGTTTAGGTTATTTTTTTGTTTCTGTAACGCTGTAAAGTACTTGCAGATTTGTTGCATTATACACTGCCTCTCAACATGGGATAGGGTCCACAAGCAAAGCTATGTAGGCACATTGTATACTGAATTAATCTTTAATTGTTATGTCTTGTGCAGCAGACTTCGTTATGGAGCGTATGATGAATGACGATGTATTAAAACAGTTTGGGGGCGTAACTCGTAACTCCTTGACAGAGATTCTTGGTAAAAGGTCAAGTGAAGAAGATGAATATTTAGAACTCAACTTTATACAGCATTCGCCATATTTCGATGTTGACTCTGTAAATGCTGTTTTAAATACTGAGGATAAGTTTAACATACTAAGCCTAAACGTTTGTTCGTTGTCTGCTAAATTGGACGAATTAAGGATTTTTTTAGCAGAATTAAGGGATCGTAGTATCACATTTCAAGCTATATGTATACAAGAAAGCTGGCTGGATGACAATGCGGATCCTTCCAGCTTTGATATTGAAGGGTTTCATTTTATATCTCAAGGGAAAATATGTAGTGCTCATGGAGGTTTGGTTATTTACTTAAGTGATCAGTTTCATTATGAAGAACTCTCCATTCCCGGTGTAAGAACCGGATGGGAAGCTCAGTTCATTGAAGTTAGAAATGACTTAAGAAAGAAAGATATGATTATTGGTAATGTTTATAGGCCTCCCCAAGACTTAGTGGCGAGTTATGCAAGTTTTACGAATGAACTGTCAGACACGTTCTCGACACTAAATTTAACAAGTAAAATTGTCATTGTTGCTGGGGATTATAACATAGATCTTTTAAGAGTTCACGAAAAGTCATCTGTGGCTGAATATTTTGACGCTATAATTTCTTCGGGTTTTTTCCCCAGAATTACCCTGCCTACAAGGTTGTCCAAATATAGAGCCACCTTAATTGATAATTTTTACTGCAACATGTGCAGTGAACTCACTGAATCCAAAGCAGGTATATTTGTCAAATCTTTGTCTGATCACCTGCCCTACTTTCTGAGCGTCCATTATATTGATCCTCGCCTCAAACGTAAGAAAATGGTTAAAGTTAGTCCACGTGACCCAGACTCGATGCTTCGTTTTCTACATGAACTAAGATCGTTGGAGATATGTACTCTTTTAGACAAAACACCTATGGCTGATCCAAATGAAAATTACGATATATTTGAAAATGCTCTTCTCGATGCGAAAGCAAAGCACCTGCCCACAAAGTGGATAAAATTTCGCAAAACGAAACATAAATCCAACCCTTGGATAACACAGGGTATCATTAAATCTATTAGATTTCGGGATAAAATGTATAAGAATCTTAAGATGACTGACCCAGCTTTACCTATATTTGAGACGATAAAAACTAACCTAAAAACTTACAACAGGATCCTTAAGAGAAATATTTACCTTGCTAAACGACAATATTTCCATGGACGATTCGTAAATTGTAAGAATGACTTAAAACAAACCTGGGGTGCCCTAAAAGAAATTTTAAACGTTTCCAAAAATAAAAAAATGCTTCCTAAATATATCCGTATCGATAATAAGGATAACTCGGATAGCTTGGTCATCTGTGAAAAATTTAACTCGTTCTTTTCACAAGCTGGTCCAAATCTTGTTAAAAACTTAAACTCACCCAAGAAGTTTTATGACTATATGAAATCCAAAACAAATGCGGAGTTTAACTTGTCTCTTGTGTCTGAGAGGACCGTTACGGAAGTTATTGATAACCTGAAGCCCAAAAATAGTTGTGGCGTTGATTTAATCTCTGTTAACCTCCTTAAGAAAATTAAAACTGAGATAGCGGAATCCCTCACATTTTTGATTAACCAAACATTGTCCACGGGTATTTTTCCTAATAAATTAAAGGTTGCGAAGGTGGTGCCAGTCTATAAAAAGGGCGACATAAATGATCTCAATAACTACCGTCCTATATCTGTCCTACCATCAATATCTAAGGTCTTTGAAAAGATCGTTGCCACTCAATTGTATAATTATTTTGAAGAGAATAAACTATGTACAGCTAGTCAGTACGGTTTTCGCACAAAGCACTCAACTGAACTCGCTATTCTTGAAGTGGTAGACAGGACAATAATGTCCATGGACAGGAATGAATCCCCTGTAAACATTTACTTGGACCTCTCAAAAGCGTTCGATACCATAGACCATCGTATTCTCATAAATAAGCTATGTTATTATGGAGTAAATGGTGTTGCACTCAACTTATTCAAGAACTACCTTTCTGAACGAAAACAGTTTGTCAGTTTTGATGATATAGCATCCAATCTATGTGATATCACAACTGGCGTCCCACAGGGATCTATCCTCGGGCCACTGCTCTTTATTATTTATATTAACGACATAGAATGTGCCAGTGATTTTTTTCAATTTATAATATATGCGGACGATACCACCCTTTTTTTCTCCTTATGTTCTGCAACAAGCGGCTCAACGTCCTCTGTTGTTATTAATGCTGAATTGGATAAAATATATGACTGGCTGACTGCTAATAGGCTTGTATTAAACGTGCAAAAGTCTAAATTTATTATTTTCCATACTGCACAGCGACAGATTGTACTTCCTACGCTTAAAATTAATAATGTGATACTTGAATGTGTGGATGATTTTAATTTTCTTGGCATTACCATCCATAAACATTTGAAATGGCACGGTCATGTAGATAAAATTTCAAAGAAGATCTCAAAGGCCATTGGCATTATGTCAAGACTAAAACAAATAGTCCCGCAAGACGTATTGCAGATTCTGTATGATTCGCTTATCTTACCTCAATTAACATATGGGATTCTCGTCTGGGGCTATGAAGATCAAAGACTGTTTCTCTTGCAAAAAAAAGCACTCCGCATAATAACATTAAGTAAATATAACGCACATACTGAACCACTATTTAAAGAACGTCGTTGTTTAAAGTTGAGTGATATCCATAGGATTCAGATTTTAAAATTTTATTATAAGCTAAAGAAGGGCATTCTGCCTAACTATTTTTCTGACTTACCGCTCTATCAACATAGTCAAGTACATGGCCATGACACTAGACATAAATCCTTTGTTTACACCACGCGAATCAGCCATATCTTTGCACAAAAATGTATTCGACACAGTCTTGTTTATGCAATAAACAATGAACCTGCCTGCATCCTTTCCAAACTAGACAGTCATAGCCTCGAAGGATTTTCGAAATATGTTAAAGTTGTTACCCTCGACAAATACAATTATACGTGCTCCATCGAAGATTGTTATATTTGTCTCAATTAACTGTCTGTACAAGCGTTTATCTGTATCTTTTTATGTGTATGTATGTGTGCCTGCGCTTCCAACTGCTGCTTGTGTATACTGCAAGGGAGGGGGGTGGGAGTTGTAGTTGTGTGTTGTATTGAAGAGTAGTAATTTTGTAAAGCTGTATCACTCTAAATTCGGATCATCATATTGTTTCTTATCTGACGCAAACACGTTTTTGTCTTAAGTATTTTAGAGTTTTATGGGTGGCCCAGGCGGCAGCGACAACATGTCTTAGCCTGGGTCTCCTAACCGATCAGCTGTACCAACGTATGATCGTATTATTATTGTTTTTCTTTTTGGTTGAATAAACGTCACTGAATCTGAATCTGAATCTGAATCATTAGGGACCCGACCTCGCCGTCAATGGCGGACCACATCCCCCAGCTGGTACCCCCCTCCCTCAGGTACACCTGCCACCCGACCTCCCCCCACTCCTCCACCCGCTCAGCCCACATGTCAGGATCCGGACTCTCCTCCGGTTCCAAGGCTCGGATGGACAGAAACCAGTCCTGCTCGTCCGGGATGGTGGATGTCCGGAGACCGCTGTAGTGGCTCCCGATGCCGTACAGCGCGCAGTCCTGGAACCGCGAGTCCTCCCTGCGAATCCATCCCGACAGGTCGTGGATGTAAGCCACCAGCGACTTGTGGAGGGCCGTCGTCTTCGGCGCTCTCCGATTGAAGCAGTTTCTCTGCAGCGTGTACACGGGCCGCAGCAAAGGGATAGGAGGCTTCACGTAGTGGTCCCGGAATACGGAAAAGAACTCCTGTTTGTAATGACGCGCCGTCTGCTCTGCCAACAAGTCGAATGCCGATCGCGGCTCCCGCGCCTGGTTCCTCAGCCGGTTATTCTCGTCTTGCAGGAGGTCAACTATCACTGCCCCAGCGATTTCATCCGCGTCAACTGCATCCTTGGATCCCTGGTCCAAACGGTCGATGAGAGCTTCGATGAGCCGTCCCGTCGAGGCGAAAACGGTCGCAAAGTATACGGTCGAGAGCGGGACTGACATGCTGTCAACGCCCTTCATGCGTCTCCAACGCTCTAGGATCCTCCTATTGCTGACGACAGCCGTATCACGCCCGGCCAACACACGCTCCATAATGATAGGCATGACAACGCGGGGGAAATCCGGGTGTAGCAGATGGAGTCTTGCCCGCGCAGTCGCGACGATGTAGCTGAAGCTATGCGGGTATTTGATCAAGTCCTCGGGACGCAATCCATTCGGTAGAGCCATGACAACCCCGACCAGATAATCAAGGTAAAGGTCACGCTTAAGGTCAAGGTCACGCTCACGGTGCAGAAACCGGATGAGGGTCTGGACGTACTCGCTCGCTTGGGCAACGGGAGTGGCGAACGCCTTGTGGACGAGAGTCGGGAGGATTACTTCGATGAAGTCTTCACCCAAGGGCCGAAGTCGTTGGAACAACTCGCAGAGGAGAGCGATAAGGGTCGGGTCGCGCAGTTTCTTGGGTCGCAACCCCAGGCGACGGGCGGTGGAGTATATACTAACTCTGCGCGTCACGAGGTCTTCGCCCACTCCGCCGACCTTGATTAGGAGCTCGATGACTCTCTGCACGAGCTGCTGAGCCTCCGCTTGAGACCCGCCGAAGACGCGAGCCAAGAGTATCGGCGAGACGACGTAAACCAGGTCGCGATCGAGGTGGTTGAGGAGGCGGAACAGCGTATCGAGGAGCGAATACAAGGGCCGCGTCGGTCGCAGCCCGTGGATGTACATCGTGACGTCATTGATGACGTCAGGATCGGAAGTACCCAGCTCTTTCCCCAACGCCAACGCCTTGTCGATGCAGGCGAACAACTTCAGAGCTCTCTTGGGGGACCACACCACCAGTTCCAACAGCACGGGACCGAAAAGGTGGCCAAAGCCCGACTCCAAGCGTTCCAACTCGTCTTGCAGCTCATCAATATAGGTGTCGAGCGCGTGAGGAAGGCCAAGCGCCACACCGGTGTGGTAAGCTACGACACGCTCAAAGCCGTCGTTGGGGGTTCCCTGGTCAAGTGCTAGCTGCAGCCGCTGGAGAATGCCTTCCGCAGCCCGAGGTGTAGACAGAACATAGTCCACAAACAATGGCGCGAACTGCCGAACCGCCTCATTTCCCAGTTGATGAAGGAGGCTCCGTAATCGCGAGAGAACATCTCTCGTCCACTCCTCGCTCGGTGGCTGGCGAGGGGAATCCGTGGAGTCCGGATATCTGACCATAGGAAACCGGAATATAATATTACCATCATAGGAAATCCATGGTACTTGTAGCGACATTGATTACACAAATTGCTATAAGGACATCGTGTGGAACTTCATTACAAAGCATTAGTGTATTTTAATTAAAGCAGGGTCAAGGGACCGATCCTATAAGCCAAGCGAAGTATTTGTCACAGCATTATTTTCTGGGCAGGCTCGGAATTAATGACTAAAGGGCTAGTGTCAGGCCATTGTTACGTCTGACGGATGGATGGATGGATGGATGGGTGGGTGTTTTATGCCACCTTTTGGTTGGCGCAACTTATGCAGAATGAAATGGGCAAAGTTGGGTCAACTTTCATCAGTCGACTTTGTTCCACCTGCGGCTGGGCATCATATAGCCCTGAAGAACCCAGGCCTCGCTAGCGCTCGGCCAGGGTCCTGAAGTGCAGCCTGCAAATCCTCAGCGATTTGAAAACCCTCCACTTCAATCTGCCTAGTATCAAATTGTGGGTGAATACCACACCAAATCCTTATTATAAATATATTATTATTGCGAATAACCTTGCTGCGGTTTTCTAACAAGTTCATGTATCCTCCGTGTATCGAACCCACATGATATATTCTTCCATGAATCCGGATACCCCAGTCCAGTAACATAAGAAATCATTCGCCATATCCTCACTGATTCGGGGATATTTAGCTACACTCATGTCGCCGGCCTTTTCACAAACAAAGACCACAGTAGTGTCATTCGATCATCCGCAATAACGAGTCAATGTCGTCTCAAGGTGATATGTATTGAAGAAAAGTTAGAGCTCAAGTACTGTATTATATTTGTAGTAAACGTTAGGCGTCAGTAATACGTGAGCTATGCTGAACCAATGTTTCGCCTTTACATGGAACAACGACCGGAAAAATGAACTCATATGGGGACTTGATGGCACTATTATGACTGAGACATGTGAACTGATGGGAAGTCTAAAATAGACCGATGCACACTCCGACACTAAGCCACACCCACGATTCAGTCCATTGCCCTCAATCGTGAGTGTCAAAGTGGCCATGATAGCCAAGGCGGATCTAGGAATTTGCCAAGGGGGGGGGGGGGAGGGGGGGTTGCTCTCTGAAAACTTCCGACCGAGGGGTGTGCTCTCTGAAAAACTTGCGACGGGGGGGGGGGGGGCTTGGGCTTGGAGGACCCGACTTGAACAGTGTATGTTCAGTTTCCCAAGGGGTGGGGGGTTGCTCTCTGAAGACTGGGGACTTTGACATGTATGTTAACATGTATGTTGTATGTTCTGGTTCCCAAGGGGGCGGGGGGGTGCAACTCCCCTAATCCCCCCCCCACTAGATCCGCCACTGATAACTGATGATAGGTACAAGTGAGCAGTACTCATTTCTAAAACTGGCAACAAAGTGACATGATGCTTTGTTCATCCGACTTGTTTGTCAGACATAACGAACGTGGAAGACGTTTTTTCATCCGGACACATGGTTGGATAAAAACAAGAGTGACGTCAGTGAATGATTGACGCCGGGATCGGTCTATTGCCAATAGGTGACATGTTTTTAAGTAAGAGAAAACACTCGACAGTTGCAGAATCCACTCGGCTAACGCCTCGTGTATTCTGAAGAACGATCAACACTTTCTCGTGCTTTCTCCTTACCACAACAGCGATGAGAAGTAATTCCACAAGTGTTGAGCTATTCTTTTCGAAATGTTTTCAGTGACCCTTTTAAAGGAAGAATACCGTTCTATCATGCAAAATCAAGGCCATCTGAGGTGTAGACCCCCCCCCCCCACCCCCGGGTCGTAAACAAACCGTTCATTTTCACTACCCCACCCCGCGGTCGGAATCATAAGGCTCAGTGGGGCACAGCGAGAGAACTTGTAGATAGGGGCCTGGAATAGGGGGGGGGTCCAGTGTCCAACGGACCACTGGACCAGCACGGCAGTGGGTTGTCTGATAGCGCTAATCGTGTAATGTTATTTTCTGTGGAAGACCTGACAAGTGGACTTCAAGGCACAGATCGTGTACTGTTATTTTCAGGGCGTGAACTGGAATACCTGACAAGTGGACTTCAAGGCACAGGTCGTGTACTGTTATTTTCAGTGGAATACCTGACAAGTGGACTTCAAGGCACAGATCGTGTACTGTTATTTTCAGGGCGTGAACTGGAAGACCTGACAAGTGGACTTCAAGGCACAGGTCGTGTACTGCTATTTTCAGTGGAATACCTGACAAGTGGACTTCAAGGCACAGATCGTGTACTGTTATTTTCAGTGGAATACCTGACAAGTGGACTTCAAGGCACAGATCGTGTACTGTTATTTTTAGAGCGTGAAGTGGAAGACCTGACAAGTGGACTTCAAGGCACAGATCGTGTACTGTTATTTCAGGGCGTGAACTGGAAGACCTGATAAGTGGACTTCAAGGCACAGATCGTGTACTGTTATTTTCAGGGCGTGAACTGGAAGACCTGATAAGTGCACTTCAAGGCACAGGTCGTGTACTGTTATTTTCATGGCGTGAACTGGAAGACCTGACAAGTGGACTTCAAGGCACAGATCGTGTACTGTTATTTCAGGGCGTGAACTGGAAGACCTGACAAGTGGACTTCAAGGCACAGGTCGTGTACTGTTATTTTCAGGGCGTGAACTGGAAGACCTGACAAGTGGACTTCAAGGCACAGATCGTGTACTGTTATTTTCAGGGCGTGAAGTGGAAGATCTGACAAGTCGACATCAAGGCACAGATCGTGTACTGTTATTTCAGGGCGTGAAGTGGAAGACCTGACAAGTCGACATCAAGGCACAGATCGTGTACTTTTATTTCAGGGCGTGAAGTGGAAGACCTGACAAGTGGACTTCAAGGCACAGATCGTGTACTGTTATTTCAGGGCGTGAACTGGAAGACCTGACAAGTGGACTTCAAGGCACAGATCGTGTACTGTTATTTTCAGGGCGTGAACTGGAAGACCTGACAAGTCGACTTTAAGGCACAGATCGTGTACTGTTATTTTCAGGGCGTGAACTGGAAGACCTGACAAGTGGACTTCAAGGCACAGATCATGTACTGTTATTTTCAGGGCGTGAAGTGGAAGACCTGACAAGTGGACTTCAAAGCACAGGTCGTGTACTGTTATTTTCAGGGCGTGAACTGGAAGACCTGACAAGTGGACTTCAAGGCACAGGTCGTGTACTGTTATTTTCAGGGCGTGAACTGGAAGACCTGACAAGTGGACTTCAAGGCACAGGTCGTGTACTGTTATTTTCAGGGCGTGAAATGGAAGACCTGACAAGTGGACTTCAAGGCACAGATCGTGTACTGTTATTTTCAGTGGAATACCTGACAAGTGGACTTCAAGGCACAGATCGTGTACTGTTATTTTCAGGGCGTGAAGTGGAAGGCCGGTGAAAAATGATAGATTAATCGGCTGGGTGTTTTTAATTAAGTTGCTTAAAAGTCTTGCTATCACAATAAAATAATAGATTAAGAACAAAATATTTTCTTTAACAACCCTTACCAATTAACGCTCGATACACATAAAGATCGGTTCTGAATCAGTGTTACTCATTCTAATGCTATATCTTTTTTTCATGGGAACGTAAATTTTATGCAAAATAATTATTAAGATAGGCAAAAGGTTCTAGCTTGTGGCTGGCAGTTTACCATTCTTAAATATGCCCCACAAAACTATTAAAACCTCTAAGCTACAGCCAAAGAAAGAGCCAGTAAGAATTTATAATCTAAGTGTTAATTATGGTTTCTGTTACAATTTGTCTTTACTAATAGTTGCATAAATGTAAAAGTTTATATGAATTTAAGCATAAGAGCTAATATATAATATTAAGTATAACACTTAAATTCTAGTATAACTGAGGCTAAGCTACTGCTATTATTCCTAATGGTACATGTATTTATATTTTTATATTATAATGGTTAAATATATTATTTAATTATTATATTACTTTTGTGGAGGAGGCTTAGGAGTTAGATGACTTTCTTCAGGGAATTTACTCACGCAGAAAACTTCTTCCTAAAAAATAGGCAGTAAACTCCAGATATATAGCTTGTCTTCCTTCCCTTAATTAAAATAACATTAATTCTTTAATAAATGGTTATAAATGGAGTACCTATATTGATTACACAACTATTTATCTCTGCTCAATCATTAACTTACTTTATATTTATAATGTTTTTTTTACTTTTGATTTAGTTTGGAAAGTAATTATATTTCTTATTAATAATAGATATAACATAGATTATACCAGAACTGCATATTAATGCATATTTAACATCTATAATATGCTAATAACTCAAAGAAACTATTCTATGCTACTCATAACAAAATTGTTATTAGAATTAAAAGATGAGATTGAATAATATATTTTTAATTGTTTAGAACAACATTTCACTTTATTGTATACGTATATAATTGGTTAATGTGCCAAGTAATGCATAGTCTTACCGGGAATTAACCAGAGAACAGGAAATGTAAACATAAGATGCAGATTTATCTATGAAGTTTCTCTATGTAGTTTCAGCCTTACATCAAAATATTTTAGTCACCAAATGAGGGGGTTCTAAGACACAATTGTGTACATATGTTAACTGCTAGACAAAAGGAGGCTGCCATAAACTAAAGAATCTATTTTATCTTTCCAAATACCAAGAATACCAGCTTCGCGACTTCAGAGAAATCTTGCATTTGTGTTTCAACCAAAAGGAAACACTGGCAGTAATGCCGGAGAAAGAAGACTGGTTGAGATAACAAGTAGTTAACTCAAGAAAATTAAAAGAATAGTTAACGCGACGTTTATCAGCTTTTGGCTGTCCAGCTGCCTCCTGCGATATATTGCTTCATTGTTTTGATTTTTTTCAGACTATTACTTATGAGATAATAAATGGTTCATATGCAATGTATATATCACCTTGTTTGTCATTAACGTTATCACACGCGTTTCTAGATATAGAATAACATATCAACACGAAAGCAAATCTTAGAATGCTGACTTTATCGTGTAATTCATGCAAACCTCCAAAAAGCAGCAAATACCATATATGAAATAATGTAATATATACTGGTACATGTAATTTTATAATAAACTATCAACCAGGTAACTAGTTTCTTGTAGACTAAACGTCTTGCTTAATTTCTTCCTTCACCCTTTCTTTTCAGACAGGTCATGATATTTTTCCATAAACTGTAGATACATGTTGCATGACACCTAGACTTAATACAGAAAGCAAATGCAGCATGCCTTTTTTTGTAGATTAGCAACATCTATACTTTTTTCTAGACAAGTGTAGGAATGAAACAAAGTCAAAATGTCATCTCTTGCATAAATATACCGGTACTTTATGCTAAATCGCTGCTCAACTGTAGAATTGGGTCTTTTCGCGCTTTTGAAATGACATTCTGGGTTAATCCCTCACTCGTACTAAAGTCAGCGACAGTGATATTATTAGGCTCCTCTAATACCATGCCTTGCTGTAAAACCTGAAAAATAAAAATTTCTATTATTTGCGCATTAAAATCCAACACACAATAAGGTGACCGGTAGGATGGGGGGGAGGAGTGGGGTGGGGGGGAGGGGCGATCTATCCAGTCTCTATTTGTCACTAAATTCACTGACGTTTTAAAAAAATTTATAGTTTCCATGTCGATTTCTGAAAGGTTTGGTGTCGGAATTCGGATGCCAATTGATGCGGGGTCTCGATTTCTTTAAAAACTGTAATATCATCTGTCGCCAATGAGTCCTTCCACCTCCAGTGGAAATATGAGCGGGTTCATCAAGCACTTCGCCAATGATATAGTATCCCACAGCGTTAATGGCACTTACGGGACCCCGTAGGGTCCTAGCCGCAGGTTATTAACCAGATTTTATTTTTCACCCGCACAATTTTTTGGCATTTTCGGCGCTGCCTGCCTGCCTGCCATTTCCCAGTACGACATGTAAGCGTGAAATATGAATAATAGTAGCATGACGTTGTTCACGGTCCCCCTTCACGTTACACATCAATAAGGTGGACTCACCAGGCGGCGACACCGCATGGCCTCCACATCTTCCAGGGGCCGTTATGAACATATACCTGAGAAGTTGGTCATATCTATGCATATAATGAATATGCATGTAAACGTTTTGGGACCCGGATCCCGAGATATTCGGTATAATATTTTGTTCAAAATGTTGGTCCATATGTTTAGTTCATTCGAGTATAAAATCTCGCATCCAACATCTGTGCCTGGAATGAACTTATAGGACACCAATTTCTTGAACAAATGCCAAATACTGAAACAACGGAAACAACCTTGTTAGGCGGCACCTGTGTGAATACACGTGTAGAACTTCCCTAAACCTTCCTAAACCTCATTAAACCGAAATCCTGTCCATTTTTGTGTGGTCCCGAACACTTAAACCGAAATCCTGTCCATTTTTGTGTTGTCCCGAACACTGAAACTTCTTTTTTTCAAAAACCAATATCGACCGAAACTGATATCGTTATGTCCCAAGCGGCTTCGAAATCCATGATAATTACTTTCAGATAATGCAATATACATATGTAGCTCCGTGTGGAGCTGTACACCTTAGACGAGCATAACCACGCTTTTCCCAAACAAATTCATTGTATTTAATTATTTTGTTATGCAAATCTATGCCTATTAATATTAAATATTTTGATAGCGTTGTATTTGCTATTAAATGAAAATCCATAGAAGAGATATATAGCAATAATATATCAATATGACGAGCTTTGATTTCGTGCCTTATATGGTCGCCTTATTGGCGGGCGGCTGGCCAAATGGTGGAAGCTCGCAGATAATGAGGCTTCAATATAAACACTTCTTGGTACCAATAAACTTGTGTTTTTATTAATATTCCATCACAAGATGTCAGTCTAGCAATTAATTAAGCCAGCAAAGGCGTGTTATTTATAACTAGTTTGCCACAATATAAAAGTTCAGCACTCAAAATACTGTTGAATTCCTTCCAATACTGACTTGAACAGTGTTAGAAATGTTAATATCAACACTGTATGTCAAGGTCAAACACTTCAAAATGAATCCGCTTACGCAAAAACAATATAGATATGCTTGATACGTGTTAAAGGTTCTTAATGTTCTGGCACGTGAATGTTTTTTACTTAAAATGCATGTCTTGCGCAAATACTGTCTTGACAAAGATGCCCGCCTGTTTTATTGAACAGGTTAGATTTGTATGTAGGACAATGAGGACATATACATTGCTTTCCATTAGAACAGACAAAAGGGTCTTGCAAAAATACTGTCTTTGACAAAGATGCCCTCCTATATTATTGTACAGTTTACATTTGTCTGTACCCGCAATGAGGACACATATTGCCTTCTCATTAAAACGGACAAAAGGGTGTTTCAAATGAAAACAATCCTGGATAAACATATGAATGACATTTGTTCGGTGTGTCGGTTAATGGTGTAGGGGATAGACCCACTCTCTACGTGACGTACTTTGCCTCAGGTTACAAACGCGTGCCATGCGATGTGCCTGCATTACAAATGCTATAGTTCTGAAAGTGCGTCTCGAAATTCGAGGCGAGGAACGACAGTTTGCGGAGAGGAACATATCGGCTGTATCTAGAACGTAGCATGTGATATCAAGTTGGAGCAAATGGAGTATATGCTCCCAAAGATATCTCAGTTGACATATTTTTGGCTGCAATATGAACATATAACATTGTGAAAAGCAAAATATATATTTATGGTGCATTTGTGACTTAGACTTTGTAAATCAGGCGTAAACAAACGCACACATGCGTAAGAATACAGCGTTAACAAACGTTTTTTTCCTAATTAGGTCAGGTCATGCTCTGGCCTATATTTTCCATTTGGGTAGACCCAAAATGAAATGCCGGTGTAGCATGATAACACGTCCGCCGTGATAAAGTGTCCGGCTGACGAGTGCGCATGCGCAACGAATGGGGTTCCTATGTAAATATCACATGTATGTTAGGTTTAGCGTTAGGTTAGGATTAGTTTAGGACCTGGGTTAGGGTTAGGGTTAGGCTTAGGGTCCTGGTTAAAGTTAGTGGCATGAAAGAAGCTTGGCCGGACAGGTTATCACGGCCGGACAGGTTATCACGGCCGGACAGGTTATCATGGCCTGACAGGTTATTATGTTACACCGGGTCTCACAGTAGACTGGGATAGACCGCTTCTGTAACGACTCTACAACGCTCACCAGAAACAATGGCAGTACGGGCAATTAATTTTAACTGATTACAGCGTGGGTACGAGCCGAAGATAGACCTACCCTAGAGGAACACTACAACACTCTCCAGGAAGTGCAGCAGAGAGGAGTATTCTCTCCACATAGCGCCGAGTGGGATCAGCCGGTTCCTGGTGACCATGCTGACCGGGGATGTCCCTAGGAGCGGGTGGAGGATGGTATCTTGTTCCTGTGTCCGGGAGAGCTCCGTGAGGTATCCCTTTAACATCTGTTCTCGCTGCTCCTCATCTGGTTGAAGCAGCAGGTCGAGGCCGAGTTTGTCTCGCTGAACCATGTCGCGCAGGACCATGTACTTGAGGTAGGCCGAGTTGAGGGAAAGCCACGATCTGACGGGGACCCGCAGCGCCTGGGCGACGGCGGGGTGGAGGTTGTAAGGGTTCTCCAGTTGGCTGGCCTTTTCGGCGATGGAGGCACACAGCTGGCAGGATTCAGGGTGATACCCGTGACTGCGGCGGTGCTGGTCACGGACGGGGGTCAGTGCCAGGCCTGCCCCGACCCCGGTGTGATGCCTGTACACGGCCGCCACGACGAGCCACCTTCGGTACAGCCCGAAGAGGTCCTGTTCGACTCCATCCTCGTCGCTTTCCGTGATGATCCGGACTTCAGGGATCTTGTCTTCTCGCAGACTCTCCGCTACAGCTTCGGCCACCCCTGTCGTGTTCACCCCCGGGATGCGCAGCCCGACCCCATCCACCGACGATCCCTCTCCCCAGGCTGACAGCGCCTCAATCACCTCCGCCACCGCCCCCTTCGACGGGCCCCAGCTGAGGAACTTGCCGACCAGCAGTTTGAGGTCTCTGACGGCCTGTACGTACGGGGAGCAGGGTCCTAGGTGGGCAAAGAGCCGGGCCTCCAGGACGGCGCTGCTCAGCACCCAGCGCCCCTCGGGGGCCCTGGTGGGTACCAGGTGGAGGGTCAGCGAGGCCGTAGGGGGCAGGCCGCACTTCTTCACCAACGACGTCATCACCTCCTGGGCTTCCGCGCCGGCGGCCGCCAGGGGTACCTCCATCCCGAAGGTGACGTCCACGTCGATGGGTTCCCGGCACTCGGGGTCGAGGAGGAGGATGGTGGAGGCCGGGCCGCCCACCACCACCTTCTGGAAGTAAGGCGAGAGCACCCCGCCGTGAAGCAACCCCCCAGGAAGCGGCACCAGAGGCACGGCGCGATTCAGGAGCCAATTGACGTGGCGGACGAGCTTCAAGCTGTTGATCTTGTGGACCCCGGGGCGGTCCACGACCCGGTTAATTAGGGACCCGACCGCGCCGTCAATGGCGGACCACACCCCCCAGCTGGGACCCTCCTCCCTCAGGTACACCTGCCACCCGACCTTCCCCCCCTCCTCCATCCGTTCAGCCCACATGTCGGGATCGGGACCCTCCTCCAGATCCAAGGCTCGGATGGACAGAAACCAGTCCTGCTCGTCTGGGATGGTGGATGTCCGGAGACCGCTGTAGTAGCTCCCGATGCCGTACAGCGCGCAGTCCCGAAACCGGGAGTCCTCCCTGCGAACCCATCCCGACAGATCATGGATGTAAGCCACCAGCGACTTGTGGAGGGCCGTCGTCTTCGGCGCTCTCCGGCTGAAGCAGTTTCTCTGCAGCGTGTACACGGGCCGAAGCAAAGAGAGAGGAGGCTTCACGTAGTGATCCCGGAATACGGAAAAGAACTCCTGTTTGTAATGACGTGCCGTCTGCTCTGCCAACAAGTCGAATGCCGATCGCGGCTCCCTCGCCTGGTTCCTCAGCCGGTTATTCTCGTCTTGCAGGAGGTCAACTATCACTGCCCCAGCGATTTCATCCGCGTCAACTGCATCCTTGGATCCCTGGTCCAAACGGTCGATGAGAGCTTCGATGAGCCGTCCCGCCGAGGCGAAAACGGTCGCAAAGTATACGGCCGAGAGCGGGATGGACATGCTGTCAACGCCCTTCATGCGTCTCCTACGCGCTAGGATCCTCTCATTGCTGACAACGACAGCCGCCTCACGCCCGGCCAACACACGCTCCATAATGATAGGCATGACAACGCGGGGGAAATCCGGGTGTAGCAGATGGAGTCTTGCCCGCGCAGTCGCGACGATGTCGCTGAAGCTATGTGGGTATTTGATCAAGTCTTCGGGACGCAATCCATTCAGTAGAGCCATGACAACTCCGACCAGATCATCAAGGTCTAGGTCACGCTCACGGTGCAGACACCCGATGAGGGTCTGGACGTACTCGCTCGCTTTTGCATCGGGCGTGGCGAATGCCTTGAGGGCGAGCGTTGGGAGGATTACGTCGATGAAGTCTTCACCCAAGGGCCGAAGTCGTTGGAACAACTCGCAGAGGAGAGCGATGAGGGTCGGGTCGCGCAGTTCCCTGGGTCGCAACCCGAGGCGACCGGCGGTGGAGTGTATACTGACCCTGCGCGCCACGAGGTCTTCGCCCACTCCGCCGACCGTGATTAGGAGCTCAATGGCTGTCTGCACGAGCTGCTGAGCCTCAGCTTGAGACCCGCCGAAGACGCGAGCCAAAAGTATCGGCGAGACGACGTAAACCAGGTCGCGATCGAGGTGGTTGAGGAAGCGGAACAGCGTATCCAGGAGCGTATCCAAGGGCCGCGTCGGTCGCAGCCCGTGGACGTACATCGTGACGTCATTGATGACGTCAGGAGCGGAGGTACCCAGCGCTCTCCCCAACCCCAACGCCTTGTTGATGCTGGCGAACAACTTCACAGCTCTCATGGGGGAACACACCACCAGGTCGATGAGTACGGGACCGAAAACGAGGCTAAAGCCTGACTCCAAGCGTTCCAACTTGTTGAGCAGCTCATCAATATAGGTGTCCAGCGGATGAGGAAAACCGAGCGCCACACCGGTGTGGTAAGCCGCGATACGCTGCTCAAAGTCTCCCTGGGGGATTCCCTGCTCAAGTGCTAGCTGTAGCCGCTGGAGAATGCCTTCCGCGGCCCGAGGTGTAGACAGAACATAGTCCACAAACACTGGCTCGAGCTGCCGAACCGCCTCATTTCCCAGTTGATGAAGGAGGCTCCGTAATCGCGAGAGAACGTCTCTCGTCCACTCCTCGCTCGGTGGCTGGCGAGGGGAATGCGTGGAGTCCGGATATCTGGCCATAGGAAACCGGAATATAATATTACCGTCATGGGAAATTCATGGTACTAATTGTAGCGACATTGATTATACAAATTGCAGGACATCGTGTGGAACTTCATTACAAAACATTAGTGTATTTTAATTAAGGCAGGGTCAAGGGACCGATCCTATAAGCCAAGCGAAGTATTTGTCACAGCATTATTTGCACTGAGCAGGCTCGGAATTAATGATTTTATTTGATTGGGGCTTAACGGCACTTTCAGTCTGGAAGGCTATATCGTGCCATATTGGTTTAAGTTTATTCTAAATAAGTCAAGAGTCAATATTAAAACTCTGAAAATCAATACACGTGATATGAATAAAGTCATGAATGAAGTCTTTGTGGAATCGAAAAATAGATTAATAAAACCCTGAGGATGTCAAGTAATATGATTGAGTAGATTGTCATAAAACCATGAAAGTAAAAAATGGCGAAACGGTAAAGTCAAAAATTGTCAGAATATAAAACCATGAGTTGGTTTTTAAAACCAAGCTTTTGAGATTAATAATTACAGCAAAATGCACTGTTTGGCAGTAAACGTTGAATATATCATATGCATTTGACTAGATTTATTGTAGTTAAATAATCTAAAATAGTTTGCACTGTTTGGCCGTAAACGTTGACTAGATATCATATGCATTTGGCTAGATTTATTGCAGATAAATAATCTAAAATCTTTTGTTGTGGTATATTATTGAATAGTTCTTTCATAGTTTCTGCTCTGTAATATTGATCCCTTGTTTGTTGAAAGTCAACACACCTCAACAGAATGTGCTCCACAGTTAGGGGTTCCTGACAGGGAACACATTCGGGAGGTGGTTCTCCTTTGAGGAGGTAGCAATGGGTAAGGTACGTATGTCCAATTCTGAGTCTTTGAATGACAACGTCCCTCCGCCTACCGCGGATTCTTGGCCGTTTGGTACCCACAGTAGGCTGAAGCCGTTGCAATTTTTTGGAATTTGTCGTCCCAGGACGACTGCCAATTTTTTGTAATTTCGTTTTGGATGTACGGCTTTAAGTCCGAGTATGGAAACTGGACTGGAAGGACGTCGTCATTTAGAGCTTCTTTGGCGGCAGCGTCTGCTAGACTGTTGCCCTCTATGCCTATATGGCTAGGGATCCAGCAGAACACTACCGCCTTTCCATTGCATATTAAATCATGACATTTTATGAGTATATCTTGTATTAAGGGATTTTCGTATTTCTGATATTTTATGGCTTGTATACAGGATAATGAATCTGAATAGATGATAAATTTATCATGTAGTGATTTTTCTATATATTCAAGTGCCATCAGTAGAGCTATTGCTTCTGCGGTGTATATAGAACATTGGTCTGGGAGGCGGTTGCTGCACTGGTGTTCACCAGCCACAGCTGCAGCGGCCACCCTGTGGGAGTCTTTTGAGCCATCGGTATATATAGAGAAATGGTTGGGGTGTTGATTGTGAATAGTATGTTTAAGTTCTATAAATTGTGATGGGTCTGTGTCAGATTTGTTGTAAGTTGCTAGTTCTAACAGAACTTTTGGAGATTCTATTTCCCATGGTGGGATTTCTGGAAGATGCCAGGTTCGTATATCGTTGAAATTGATATTGTATCTTGTCAAAAGGTTATTGACTCGAATTCCAAAGGTGGGTATTGTCTTTGGTTTGTTTTCAAATAGTGTTGTAAACTTTGGATGGAATACGTTTTCAAAGGTAGGATTATTGGGATTTGTCTCGAGCTTAAGTGCGTATTGTAGTGCTAATTTATCTCTACTGTAGTATAGAGATGGCTCAGCAGACTCCACGTACAGGCTTTCCGCAGGAGATGTACGGAAAGCTCTCAGACATAAACGAAGTGCTTGGTTGTGCACAGGATCCAGCATCTGCAAATATGATTTGCGTGCTGATCCGTAAATCATCGACCCATAATCCAGCCGTGACCGTATTAGGGCTCTGTAGATATTTAATAATGTCTCTCTTTCTGTTCCCCATTCTGTATTAGATAGCACTTTAATTATATTAAGTGCTTTGGTACATTTATGTTTTAATTGTGTGATATGGGGTATAAAAGTCAATTTTTTCTCGAATGAAAGGCCGAGAAATTTTGTTTCTGGCACAACTGGTATTTGATTCCCATTCATTTTAAGTTCAGGTTCCGGATGGAGTTTCCGGAGCTGACAGAAGTGCACACACACTGTTTTAGTTTTTGAAAATTTCAATCCATTCTCATCGCACCATTGTTGTAACTTATTGAGATTCATTTGTAGTTGCCTTTCTGTTGTGTGCATAGGTTTGGACCTGAAACAGGCCAAACAGTCATCAACAAATAGAGAAGGATCTATGTTATTAGTGAGACATTTTATGATGCTGTTGATTTTAATACTAAAAAGGGTTACAGATAAGATACTGCCTTGGGGAACCCCCATCTCCTGATCGTATACTTCGGAGAGGGTAGTTCCGACCCTTGTCTGAAATAGACGTCTGTTTAGTAATTCTTGAATACAATTTGGCATATGACCTCTGAGTCCAATATCATGGAGGTCTTTTAAAATACCATATTTCCATGTGGTGTCATATGCCTTTTCAAGGTCAAAGAATACTGCCACAACTTGTTCTTTTTTGATGAATGCCTCGCGTATATAGGTCTCCAATCGTATTAAATTATCGGTGATATTTCTGTTTTGTCGAAAGCCACTCTGGAACTTAGTGATGATATTATTTGTTTCCATATTATATGTAAGGCGGTTATTTATCATCTTCTCTAGTGTTTTACATATGCAACTTGTAAGAGCTATTGGTCGGTAGGAAGAAGGATTGGTGTGATCCTTCCCAGGCTTAGGGATAGGAATGACTATCGCCTTTTTCCACGATGGGGGTATTTGCCCGGTTTGCCAAATGAAGTTGAATATGTCGAGAAGAAGTTCCAAGGATGTATCGGGTAGTTGTTTCAGGAATTGTTATTGGATATTGTCTGGCCCTGGTGAAGTGTTAGTTTTCCTCAGGGCAGACTGGAGTTCCTCCATGGAGAAGAGGCCATTGTAATATTCATCATTTTTGGATTTGAAATTGAGTTTTTTTCTCTCACTAACCGCCTTGTATCTTTGGAATTTAGCCGTGTAATTATTTGAGGAAGAATTTGTTGCAAAGGCTTTCGACAAAGTATTGGCTATTTGCACTGGTTCGGTGAGGGTTGTGTTTTCATGGATCAGGTGGTTTATGCTGTTGTTTGCTTTGTTGCCACTGATCTTCTGTATGGCTCGCCACGTTTTCTTAGTTGTTATTTTATTTCCAAGTTTGGAGACATAGTTTCTCTAGGATTCCCTTGTTGTTGTTCGTATTGTGCGGCGGGTCTGTGCTCGCACTTGTTTATATTTGAGGAAATTTCCTGGAGTAGGATGTATTTGGAGTTCTCGCTGAGCCTGTTTTCGTTGTTGTACGGCCTCACGGCATTCATCTTCAAACCATGGCTTCTTTTGTATTTTGAGATTGGTCGAGGTTTTGGGAATGGTGTCTTCAGCTATTTTATGAAGTGATTCGCTGAAGAGGGCTATTGGGTCTGGTATACCTTGGAAGTTGGCTGTTGTGAGTTTTTCAAAGCACCTTTTTTTTCAAGTAGTCCAGTCAGCCTTATTTAGCTTCCAGTGAGCAATATTTTCATCTGGAGCGGGAAATTGGCTAGTAAGAAGGATAGGGAAGTGGTCACTGCCGTGAAGATCATCTTCCACTTTCCAGTTGAAATCAAGGCATAGACTGGGATGGGCTATAGTCAGGTCTATAGCGGTTTTGGCACCATTCCCGGGGTGTATATAAGTTATTGAGCCATCGTTGAGCAGAACGGTATTGTTTTTTAGGGTAAAGTCCTCTAGCAGGCGGCCCTTGGGTTGTATGTCTTTACAACCCCATAGCGTATGATGGGCATTGAAATCGCCAAGAAGTATATATGGCGCTGGAAGTTGTTTTACTACATTTTCTAGTTCTAGTCGTGTTGGACGTAAATTAGGTGGAATATAGATAGAGCACAGGGTTATGGTTTTGTGTAATGTTATTCGTATGGCCATAGCTTGTAGGTTGGTCTGTAAGGGTATTTGGCTGTGTGGAGTTTTCTCCTTTATAATGATACTAACTCCGCCTGTGATTTTATCTCCCGTATTAAGTCTTAGATTATCATATGATGTGTATCCACTAATTGTTATATCGCCTTGGTTTTTGATGAATGTTTCTTCGAGACCAAACGCTATGGGGTTGTGGTCCTGCTTTAGCAAGAGGATTTCATCACGATTGGCTCTCATACCTTGACAATTCCATTGTATAAAGGAAACCATGGTTTATGATATGGGTGGTGTATCTGCCTTGTGTTTTCTCTTGTCACTTCCCCTTTCCTATATGTCTGTCTCCATCTCTTCATCGTCCTCCTCCTCTAGTTGCGAGTATTTGTTATGTATTTTGATGGGATCTGTTGGTCCCTTGGGTGGTCGGTTTAGTTTCGCTGGCTTGGATTTGGTCAGTTTGTGGGTGGTGGGTTTTGTAGTGGGTTTTGTATTAGATTTCTTTGCAGGTGTCTTTGTTTGAATTTCTATCATGGGCTCTGTCTGGCTTGATGTTCCTGTCTCCTCTGGGGTTTCTGTTGTAATTGTGAATTCTGCATCTGGTGGCCAGGAATAAACAGTGTTTATTCCTATGGAAACCATGTTTGGTTTTGGTGTTGTCTCATTGGTTTTGGTTTGGGTCGAGCCCGTTACTTCAGCGAAAGTTTTTGTTCCAGTTACATTTGTAGTTTTACTTTCTATTATTTTTCTCGCTTCGGGATAGGATATGGAGTTTCTAGTTTTTACTGTCTGTACCTCTTTTTCTTTTTGCCACATTATACACTGTTTTGAGTATGCGTAGTGATTGCCTTTGCAATTTACGCAGTGACTCGGTTTGCTGCAGGAGGTGTCTTCATGGCCCTCGTCGCCACAGCGAGCACAGGTGACTTGTCTCCTGCAGTTCTTCTTTCCGTGGCCGAAGCGTTGGCATTGGAAACAGCGTAGTGGGTTTGGTATATAGATATCGACTGGTATACGAAGGTATCCAGCTTTTAGTGTTGTAGGAGGGATGTGGGATGCAAATGTGAGAATTACGGTATTTGTTGGAATTCTTTCTATATTTTTCGTGATTGATATCCGTTTGGCCTCCATGATATTCTGTGAGGCCAACTCGGTAACTATCTCTGTGCCAGAGCACATCTGTAGGTCTCTGCACCGGATGACACGGTGAGGAGTTATTGTAACTGGGATATGGAGGAGGGTCGTAAATCTGGATTTGTGGCGTGTGCCATCAAAAATCTTGAAAAATTGTCGTTTTGTTGATTTGGTTCAGGTGTAGGAGAGCTTGTTCGAAGTTTCTTATTGGATCGTTCTTCTCGTGCTTTTGTTTCTGCAGGTGTGGGTTTTTTTTCTTGGGCACTCATGTTGGGTTTTTAAGTATTTCACCGTCCGTGGTCCCCACCCACCTCGGAGCCCTCTCGGGACACTGATTCGGTGCGGTACTCCAGCACCAAGTGCCAAGGATACACAGACGGTATACTCGCATAGCAAATATTTATTCGTCTGTTGGAAAAAAAGAGGTATTTGCCACTTGATTAGCCCAAGCCACCGTCCTAACAGGATCTTGTTCAGAGCAACTGAAATATGAGGTGTCTCAAAAGACTCATTGCATGCGGTTGTATGAATAATAGGGTGAACATTTGTTTGATATGATGTTGTTGAACAAGAATCCTTGGACTTGTCGTGACGAGCCGATTGATCAGACCGGGCCAAATCTGACCTCCCGTCTAGGAGAAATAAGGGTCAAACTGGTATCTTGCAGAAACAGAGTTTCCACTCAACCAGCAGAGTCCAGTCTTCCTCCGACACGGGTTGCGAACCACGGCATACGGTTCGCCTCCATTTAGTCGCCTCTTACGACATGCAGATGTTAAACATGGAGGTGCATCGGGCCTATTCTACTTTCCTCTGAACCCACAGGGGGCCGGAAGTAATGAATAAATGGCTAGTGTCAGGCCAGTGTTACGTCTGACGGATGAATGAATGGATGGATGGATGGATGGATGGATGGATGGGTGGGTGTTTTATGCCACCTTTTGGTTGGCGCAACTTATGCAGAATGAAATGGGCCAAGTTGGGTCCCTAGATAATGCATTTGTAATAAAGGGATTGAATAAAAATCCTGTTGGTTTGCAATTCAGCCCGATCATCAAGTACTGGTTCGGGGAGCGGGGTTCTTTGTGTGTGTGTGTGTGTGTGTGTAAACAATATTTATTGACTATTGGGGTTGGGGTTGGGTTGGGGGAGAGGGAGGGGGGGTCGGTTACAGTGTGAACAGTGTTAGAATGTCGTTACAGTGGCAATAACGTGGGTATAAATCTCACCTGGACGCACACATGTTTGCTGACACCAGACACTCAATGGAGGCAGTAGAGCCGATCACCTGGCTTTCCTATGCGACACGCCAGGGTCCAAGGGAACATCACATCAAAAGGTGCGGAGCCTGTGAAATATAGGCCTTGTTATCAGGTCGAGGACCACCGTCGTTCGTAGTACGACCGTCAAACGAAGTACATACTTCCTTCGCAGTATGCGTGAACCTAAATCGAGGTGCAGTGTTCATAGTATGCAAATATAGATTTACGCTGGATTCCTATTGATCTAACCATGGGAATCCCTTCACAATGAGCAACTCCACATTTAGAAACCATGACATTGTATCCTGTTGGGCGGGAAATTCCAAGTTATTGACTGAACGGTGCGAACGAGCACTGAGAGACACCAAAATTTTCCACATGTTTTTACCTGGCACATCACATGGAAACCTTTCCAAGCTGAACCCTCATTATATTTTAGAAGACTAGCATCTGTAGATATGCTATGAACCGATTTGGTAAAAATTCTATGGCATATTTGTCTGATTAGGCTAAAACACTGTCGATGGTATGGTAAAGCATAGCAGCCGCCCTTCGATGGAAGGACGACCAACTGGCGTACTACGAATGAAGGACGGGATGCTCAGAGCCCCGGTACTGCAAGGGCGGGTGGGTTTGGGACCCTAATGTCGTTGCAGAACATATCTATTTAGCACAGTATTGTTGACACAGTTAATGTTGACACAGTTGTTATGAATTCTGATAGTTGCGCATCGTCATTTAGACCAGATTTTTTTTTTCGGAGCAGCCCTGGTCAGGCGAGTTGCGCGTCCGTTGATCTAGGGACGCAATTTTGTTCGTGACAACAGGTGCCCTTTCCATCCATTATCTGACAAATATGCCATGGAATCTTTTGTAAATGACGATAAAACGAAACTAGAGATGCAAAGCTATCAATATACTTACATGGCAGGTCTTGCGAAAAGTCCTTCAAATGCCTTTGTGGACTTTTAAGAGTTTGTAGAGCCTACGCGTCGGACATGTTTACATGTCTGGAACGCTCCCATAATTCACTGCCGGGTTAATTATGATCTCACAACGAGGTTTAGACCCTAATAATGGGCTTCCCTCATATCATCCAATCCAATGAAGCTGAACAAGGGTAATATATGCAGAAACAAATAGGCATAAATAAATCAACATGTCAAAACCATCCGTCCTGGGAACCAAGTACACACGAACCTTATTGGAAGTACGTACTACGAAGGACGTTCGTCCGTCGAACGACGGTCAGTCCTCGACCTGGTTAAAGCGCTGATACCCGTCACGCGAGAGAGCCGTGAAATACACATGAGACCAGGAATTGGTTGAGGTGTCCTTGCCCCGGGTCCGTGCATTGAGTAGCACGCAATCTCGTTGCAAGTGTTGGTTCTTATCTACGAATCACCACTTTTATCAATCGACTTTGTTCCACCTGAGGCTGGGCATCATATAGCCCTGAAGAACCCAGGCCTCGCTAGCGCTCGGCCAGGGTCCTGAAGTGCAGCCTGCAAATCCTCAGCGATTTGAAACCCCTCCACGTCAATCTGCCTAGTATCAAATTGTGGGTGAACACCACGCCAAATCCTTATTATAAATATATTATTATTGCGAATAACCTTGTTGCGGTTTTCTAACAAGTTCGTGTATCCTCCGTGTGTCGAACCCGCATGACATATTCTCCCATGAATCCGGATAACCCAGTCCAGTAACATAAGAAAAGAATTGACAGACAAGCTCAATCATTCACCATATCCTCACTGATTCGGGGATATTTAGCTACACTCATGTCGCCGGCCTTTTCACAAACAAAGACCACAGTAGTGTCATTCGATCATCCGCAATAACGAGTCAATGTCGTCTCAAGGTGATATGTATTGAAGAAAAGTTAGAGCTCAAGTACTGTATTATATTTGTAGTAAACGTTAGGCGTCAGTAATACGTGAGCTATGCTGAACCAATGTTTCGCCTTTACATGGAACAACGACCGGAAAAATGAACTCATATGCGGACTTGATGGCACTATTATGACTGAGACATGTGAACTGATGGGAAGTCTAAAATAGACCGATGCACACTCCGACACTAAGCCACACACACGATTCAGTCCATTGCCCTCAATCGTGAGTGTCAAAGTGGCCATGATAGTCAGGGGCGGATCTAGGAATTTGCCAAGGGGGGTGGGGGGGGGGTTGCTCTCTGAAAACTTCCGACCGAGGGGTGTGCTCTCTGAAAAAGTTGCGACGGGAGGGGGGCTTGGGCTTGGAGGACCCGACTTTAACAGTTTATGTTCAGTTTCCCAAGGGGGGGAGGGTTTGCTCTCTGAAGACTTGGGACTTTAACATGTATGTTAACATGTATGTTGTATGTTCTGGTTCCCAACAAGGGGGGGGGGGGTTGTAACTCTCCTACCCCCCCCCCCTAGCTCCGCCACTGATAGCTGATGATAGGTACAAGTGAGCAGTACTCATTTCTAAAAATGGCAACAAAATGACTTCAGTGACCCTTTTAAAGGAAGAATACCGTTCTATCATGCAAAATCAAGGCCATCTGAGGTGTAGACCCCCCTCCCCCCCCACCCCTGGGTCGTAAACAAATCGTTCATTTTCCCTACCCCACCCCGCGGTCGGAATCATAAGGCTCAGTGGGGCACAGCGAGAGAGACATTGTAGATAGGGGTCTGGAATAGGGTGGGGGGGGGGGGCAGTGTCCAACGGACCACTGGACCAGCACGGCAGTGGGTTGTCTGATAGCGCTAATCGTGTAATGTTATTTTCAGTGGAAGACCTGACAAGTGGACTTCAAGGCACAGATCGTGTACTGTTATTTTCAGGGCGTGAACTGGAAGACCTGACAAGTGGACTTCAAGGCACAGATCGTGTACTGTTATTTCAGGGCGTGAAGTGGAAGACCTGACAAGTGGACTTCAAGGCACAGATCGTGTACTGTTATTTTCAGGGCGTGAACTGGAAGACCTGACAAGTGGACTTCAAGGCACAGATCGTGTACTGTTATTTTCAGGGCGTGAACTGGAAGACCTGACAAGTGGACTTCAAGGCACAGATCGTGTACTGTTATTTCAGGGCGTGAAGTGGAAGACCTGACAAGTGGACTTCAAGGCACAGGTCGTGTACTGTTATTTCAGGGCGTGAAGTGGAAGACCTGACAAGTGGACTTCAAGGCACAGATCGTGTACTGTTATTTCAGGGCGTGAAGTGGAAGACCTGACAAGTGGACTTCAAGGCACAGGTCGTGTACTGTTATTTCAGGGCGTGAAGTGGAAGACCTGACAAGTGGACTTCAAGGCACAGATCGTGTACTGTTATTTTCAGGGCGTGAACTGGAAGACCTGACAAGTGGACTTCAAGGCACAGATCGTGTACTGTTATTTCAGGGCGTGAAGTGGAAGACCTGACAAGTGGACTTCAAGGCACAGATCGTGTACTGTTATTTTCAGGGCGTGAAGTGGAAGACCTGACAAGTGGACTTCAAGGCACAGATCGTGTACTGTTATTTTCAGGGCGTGAACTGGAAGACCTGACAAGTGGACTTCAAGGCACAGATCGTGTACTGTTATTTCAGGGCGTGAAGTGGAAGACCTGACAAGTGGACTTCAAGGCACAGGTCGTGTACTGTTATTTCAGGGCGTGAAGTGGAAGACCTGACAAGTGGACTTCAAGGCACAGATCGTGTACTGTTATTTTCAGGGCGTGAACTGGAAGACCTGACAAGTGGACTTCAAGGCACAGATCGTGTACTGTTATTTCAGGGCGTGAAGTGGAAGACCTGACAAGTGGACTTCAAGGCACAGATCGTGTACTGTTATTTTCAGGGCGTGAAGTGGAAGACCTGACAAGTGGACTTTAAGGCACAGATCGTGTACTGTTATTTTCAGGGCGTGAACTGGAAGACCTGACAAGTGGACTTCAAGGCACAGATCGTGTACTGTTATTTCAGGGCGTGAAGTGGAAGACCTGACAAGTGGACTTCAAGGCACAGGTCGTGTACTGTTATTTCAGGGTGTGAAGTGGAAGACCTGACAAGTGGACTTCAAGGCACAGATCGTGTACTGTTATTTCAGGGCGTGAAGTGGAAGACCTGACAAGTGGACTTCAAGGCACAGGTCGTGTACTGTTATTTCAGGGCGTGAAGTGGAAGACCTGACAAGTGGACTTCAAGGCACAGATCGTGTACTGTTATTTTCAGGGCGTGAACTGGAAGACCTGACAAGTGGACTTCAAGGCACAGATCGTGTACTGTTATTTCAGGGCGTGAAGTGGAAGACCTGACAAGTGGACTTCAAGGCACAGATCGTGTACTGTTATTTTCAGGGCGTGAAGTGGAAGACCTGACAAGTGGACTTCAAGGCACAGATCGTGTACTGTTATTTTCAGGGCGTGAACTGGAAGACCTGACAAGTGGACTTCAAGGCACAGATCGTGTACTGTTATTTTAGGGCGTGAAGTGGAAGACCTGACAAGTGGACTTCAAGGCACAGATCGTGTACTGTTATTTCAGGGCGTGAAGTGGAAGACCTGACAAGTGGACTTCAAGGCACAGATCGTGTACTGTTATTTCAGGGCGTGAAGTGGAAGACCTGACAAGTGGACTTCAAGGCACAGGTCGTGTACTGTTATTTCAGGGCGTGAAGTGGAAGACCTGACAAGTGGACTTCAAGGCACAGATCGTGTACTGTTATTTTCAGGGCGTGAACTGGAAGACCTGACAAGTGGACTTCAAGGCACAGATCGTGTACTGTTATTTCAGGGCGTGAAGTGGAAGACCTGACAAGTGGACTTCAAGGCACAGATCGTGTACTGTTATTTCAGGGCGTGAAGTGGAAGACCTGACAAGTGGACTTCAAGGCACAGGTCGTGTACTGTTATTTCAGGGCGTGAAGTGGAAGACCTGACAAGTGGACTTCAAGGCACAGATCGTGTACTGTTATTTTCAGGGCGTGAACTGGAAGACCTGACAAGTGGACTTCAAGGCACAGATCGTGTACTGTTATTTCAGGGCGTGAAGTGGAAGACCTGACAAGTGGACTTCAAGGCACAGGTCGTGTACTGTTATTTCAGGGCGTGAAGTGGAAGACCTGACAAGTGGACTTCAAGGCACAGATCGTGTACTGTTATTTCAGGGCGTGAAGTGGAAGACCTGACAAGTGGACTTCAAGGCACAGATCGTGTACTGTTATTTTCAGGGCGTGAAGTGGAAGACCTGACAAGTGGACTTCAAGGCACAGATCGTGTACTGTTATTTCAGGGCGTGAAGTGGAAGACCTGACAAGTGGACTTCAAGGCACAGATCGTGTACTGTTATTTCAGGGCGTGAAGTGGAAGACCTGACAAGTGGACTTCAAGGCACAGATCGTGTACTGTTATTTCAGGGCGTGAAGTGGAAGACCTGACAAGTGGACTTCAAGGCACAGATCGTGTACTGTTATTTCAGGGCGTGAAGTGGAAGACCTGACAAGTGGATTTCAAGGCACAGGTCGTGTACTGTTATTTCAGGGCGTGAAGTGGAAGACCTGACAAGTGGACTTCAAGGCACAGATCGTGTACTGTTATTTTCAGGGCGTGAACTGGAAGACCTGACAAGTGGACTTCAAGGCACAGATCGTGTACTGTTATTTCAGGGCGTGAAGTGGAAGACCTGACAAGTGGACTTCAAGGCACAGATCGTGTACTGTTATTTTCAGGGCGTGAAGTGGAAGACCTGACAAGTGGACTTCAAGGCACAGATCGTGTACTGTTATTTTCAGGGCGTGAACTGGAAGACCTGACAAGTGGACTTCAAGGCACAGATCGTGTACTGTTATTTCAGGGCGTGAAGTGGAAGACCTGACAAGTGGACTTCAAGGCACAGATCGTGTACTGTTATTTCAGGGCGTGAAGTGGAAGACCTGACAAGTGGACTTCAAGGCACAGATCGTGTACTGTTATTTCAGGGCGTGAAGTGGAAGACCTGACAAGTGGACTTCAAGGCACAGATCGTGTACTGTTATTTTCAGGGCGTGAACTGGAAGACCTGACAAGTGGACTTCAAGGCACAGATCGTGTACTGTTATTTCAGGGCGTGAAGTGGAAGACCTGACAAGTGGACTTCAAGGCACAGATCGTGTACTGTTATTTCAGGGCGTGAACTGGAAGACCTGACAAGTGGACTTCAAGGCACAGGTCGTGTACTGTTATTTTCAGGGCGTGAAGTGGAAGACCTGACAAGTCGACTTCAATGCACAGGTCGTGTACTGTTATTTCAGGGCGTGAACTGGAAGACCTGACACGTGGACTTCAAGGCACAGGTCGTGTACGGTTATTTTCAGGGCGTGAACTGGAAGACCTGACAAGTGGACTTCAAGGCACAGGTCGTGTACTGTTATTTTCAGGGCGTGAAGTGGAAGACCGGTGAAAGTCGATAGATTAATCGGCTGGGTGTTTTTAATTAAGTTGCTTAAAAGTCTTGCTATCACAATAAAATAATAGATTAAGAACAAAATATTTTCTTTAACAACCCTTACCAATTAACGCTCGATACACATAAAGATCGGTTCTGAATCAGTGTTACTCATTCTAATGCTATATCTCCCCCTGCAAAAACGTTTACTACAGGTTGGCCGATATAAGTACTAGAGGCGAGAGTGCAATAATTGGAACAGCCGGCAATGTAATTTGCTTGCAGTCATATGAAACGGTAACGATCGATTTCTGCGCAATTTCGCAAAACAGCGCATGCAACGCGAATGCAAGGCGCGTTGGACAAGAAGGCAAGATCATATACTATAGACTTCAAGATCGTGACGCGATGTTTTCCAAAATGGCCACGCACACGATGACAACAATCGAAATGTCGGCCTTGTTTAGGCGCGAATAACTCACCACAAAATCAATACAAAATCTAACTTTATTTTAATTTGATAAAAGAAACTTATGTCATAATCTATCGCTATAAATCATCGTATGGTTCGGTGAATCACGCTAGAAAAATAATTCCAGATAATAGCCCATGATGTTAAGCTGCTTAATGAGTGTTAATTAACGACCCGTTCCACCCGCTCGAACGACCTCGACCGTAAATTAATCTTAATCCCTCCTTTCAAGTTTGCCACACCACCCCACAACCAATTGACCAACCAAGCCCCCACAGAAAACAATGACAATGTGCTGGCTACTCCAAATGCTTTGTCTGTCTACTCTGTAAAGTGTGGAGCACCCTGGGCAAGGGGCAGTCTAGTTCAACAAATTAAACGCGGTCGGCTCCTAGTCCAGCCACACTAGATTAGTGTGGCTGAACTAAAGGCAGTCATGTTCCCAGATCACGAAGAATCAATGTCTTTATTCCCAGGTCACGAAGAATTAAACTGATAACTCCCAGCATAGAAAGCAAGGGGCGGATACATGATATGAAATTCTCGATGGTATATATACCTTGGTGGCGGGCGATGGTATGTCTGTGTGTGCCTTGCCTTAAGAGGAAGTAACCCACAAACTACATCCTGTCGGACAAGGTACGAGTTGGTTGTGCGAAAGAATCTGCTCAGCGACTAACAAATCCTCACGGAAGCCGTACAGTACATAGTAAAACGAGAGTCCATTTCATATACATTCTGTGTGGACCTAGTCATACAACTAGTAAGCCAAAGAACAACAACGTTTTGTTCAAGAGAACTATGAAAGCATAGGGCGCTAGGCCTGGGAAGAAGAACCAGATATCGGTTTTAGTCTGATCAATCAAAAGTAGTCCATCCAGCCGAGTCTGTTCCCCAGTCAGATGCAGGCATGTATAGCTCTGAAAGCCTACCACTTCTCCCAATATGGGGACGTTTTAACCAGTGTTCCAAGGTTGAAGTATTACATTTGTTGTAACCGCGTTCTTTTTTAATTGTCCATGCTGAACAAAGTTGTAACGAGGCTTTTATGGTAGATATGTATAGTGTATAAACTTATGTTAGTTGCTATAAATACGGAATACGTGACTGTACATGTGTCTCTGTATCTCCCAATCACTTGCTGTCTGTTGAAGCGGAGTGGGTTAACATGTTAAAGATTTAAAGTTCATCGTTATGATATTGAATGGTATGTGATTTTAAATACGTTTCTTCACAATGCATCGACCAGGAGTGAATTTGTTCGACTGTTCGTCTGCTTCTATATCACTTGAGTGACTGACTGTTAATGGAGCGCTTAGACGAAGTAATCGTGGATTATTACTTTGACGTCCCTTGTAAATGGTATCTGGTGTACTGTGAAAGGTAATACCTCCCCAAACTATTGTTTGACAGAGGAGATTGAAGAGTAGGGTAGTATATTCCCTGTACCGCTAACAATTATTGCATGTATATGTATACAAATATATATATATATATATACCTTCGAGTGGTATATATATATACATATATATATATGAGCCTTAGTGGCATAAAATGAAACAAATGTCGCCAATATTTTATGAAGAGAACTATTTTTGTGTTTTGTGAATTTGTAAAAGTTTGTGCGGCGAATGTTAACGAAATAAAATAAAGGATATCTTCTAACGGTTTTGTGTGATTTTTGTTTTGTCTTGCACGTTCTCTCTGTTATTAGCAAATGTTCCTACTCCACCTGGATACTCCCCTCTTCGGACATGTCACGTTGAAATGTCACGGATACGCTTTCTAACGCCAGCGCAGTGTCGGAAGGAGGGGCATGGGGGGTCCAGGGGATCCCCTAGGATGGTGGGGGGGGGGGGGGCCGATCCACTGAAGTTTCTTTTTAAATCTCAGAGTTTCCATGTCGATTTCTGAAAGGTTTGGTGTCGGAATTCGGATGCCAATTGATGCGGGGTCTCGATTTCTTTAAAAACTGTAATATCATCTGTCGCCAATGAGTCCTTCCACCTCCAGTAGAAATATGAGCGGGTTCATCAAGCACCTCGCCAATGATATAGTATCCCACAGCGTTAATGGCACTTACCGGATCCCGTAGGGTCCCAGCCGCAGGTTATTAACCAGATTTTATTTTTCACCCGCACAATTTTTTGACATTTTCGGCGCTGCCTGCCTGCCTGCCAATTCCTAGTACGACATGTAAGCGTGAAATATGAATAATAGTAGCATGACGTTGTTCACGGTCCCCCTTTACGTTACACATCAATAAGGTGGACTCACCAGGCGGCGACACCGCATGGCCTCCACACCTTCCAGGGGACGTTATGACCATATACCTGAGAAGTTGGTCATAAAGGACTCACATTGATGACATGGTTCCACTGTGTGGTTGAGACCTGTTATGTCAATATCTGTATATAATGAATATGCATGTAAACGTGTTGGGACCCGGATCCCGAGATATTCGGTATAATATTTTGTTCAAAATGTTGGTCCATATGTTTAATTCACTCGAGTATAAAATCTCGCATCAAGCATCTCCGGCCTGGAATGAACTTAAGGGACACAAATTTCTTGAACAAATGCCAAATACTGAAACAACGGAAACAACCTTGATGGGCGGCACCTGTGTGAATACACGTGTAGAACTTCCCTAAACCTTCCTAAACCTCATTAAACCGAAATCCTGTCCATTTTTGTGTGGTCCTGAACACTTAAACCGAAATCCTGTCCATTTTTGTGTTGTCCCGAACACTGAAACTTCTTTTTTTTTAAACCAAGATCGACCGAAACTGATATCGTTATGTCCAAAGCGGCTTCGAAATCCATGATAATTACTTTCAGATAATGCAAGATACTTATGTAGTTCCATGTGAAGCTGTATACTTTAGACGAGCATAACCACACTTTTCCCAAACAAGCTCAATGTATTTAATTATTTTCTTATGTAAACCTATGCCTATTAATTTTAAATATTTTGATAGCATTGTATTTGCTATTAAATGAAAATCGATCGAAGAGATATAGAGCAATAATATATCAATATGACGAGCTTTGAATTCGTGCCTTACATGGTCGCCTTATTGGCGGGCGGCTGGCCAAATGGTGGAGGCTCGCCGATAATGAGGCTTCGCTATAAACACTCATTGGTACAAATACAATTGTGTTTTTATTAATATTCCATCACAGGATGTCAGTCCAGCAGATAATTAAGCCAGCAAAGGTGTATTATTTATAACTATTTTGCCACAATATGAAAGTTCAGCACTCAAAATACTGTTGAATTCCTTCCAATATTGACTTGAACAGTGTTAGAAATGTTAATATCAACACTGTATGTCAAGGTCAAACACTTCACGCAAAAACAATATAGTTAGGCTCGATACATGATAAAGTTTCTAAATGTTCTGGCACGTGAATGTTTTTTTACGTAAAATGCATGTCTTGCGCAAATATACTGTCTTTGACAAAGATGCCCTCCTATATTATTGTACAGTTTACATTTGCATGTATGCGCAATGAGGACATAGGCTTATATTGCCTTTTCATTAAAACGGACAAAAGGGTGTTTCAAATGAAAACAATTCTGGATAAACATATGAATGATGTTTGTTCGGAGTGTCGGTTAATGGTGTAGGGGATAGACCCAGTCACTACGTGACGTACTTTGCCTCAGGTTACAGACGCGAGCCATGCGATGTGCCTGCATTACAAATGCTATAGTTCTGAAAGTGCGTCTCTACAAATTCGAGGAGAAGAACGACAGTTTGCGGAGAGAAACATACCGGCTGTATCTAGAACGTAGCATATGATATCAAATTAAAGCAAATGGAGTATATGCTCACAAAAATATCTCAGTTGACATATTTTTGGCTGCAATATGAACATATAACCTTGTGAAATGCAAACTATATTTATGGTGCATTTGTGACTTAGACTATGTAAATCAGGCGTAAACAAACGCACACATGCGTAAGAATACAGCGTTAACAAACATTTTTTCCTAATTAGGTCAGGTCATGCTCTGACCTATATTTTCAATTTGGGTAGACCCAAAATGAAATGCCGGTGTAGCATGATAACCTGTCCGCCGTGATAAAGTGTCCCGCTGACGTGCGCGCATGCGCAGCGAATGGAGTTCCTATGTAAATATCACATGTATGTTAGGTTTAGCGTTAGGTTAGGATTAGATTAGGACCTGGGTTAGGGTTAGGGTTAGGCTTAGGGTCCTGGGTAAAGTTAGTGGCATGACAGAAGCGTGGCCGGACAGGTTATCACGGCCGGACAGGTTATCACGGCCGGACAGGTTATCACGGCCGGACAGGTTATTATGTTACACCTGGTCTCGCAGTAGACTGGGATAGACCGATTCTGTAACAACTCTACAACGCTCACCAGAAACAATGGCAGTACGGGCAATGAATTTTAACTGATTACAGCGTGGGTACTAGTCGAGGATAGACCTATCCTAGACGGACACTACAACAATCTCCAGGAAGTGCAGCAGAGAGGAGTATTCGCTCCACATAGCCTCCAGTGGGATTAGCCGGTTCCTGGTGACCATGTTGACCCGGTATGTCCCTAGGAGCGGGTGAATGTTATCTTGTTCCTGTGTCCGGGAGAGCTCCGTGAGGTATCCCTTTAACATCTGTTCTCGCTGCTCCTCATCTGGTTGAAGCAGCAGGTCGAGGCCGCGATTTTCTCGCCGCACCATATCGCGCAGGACCATGTACTTGAGGTATGCGGAGTTAAAGGACAGCCAGGGTCTGACGGGGACCCGCAGCGCCTGGGCGACGGCGGGGTGGAGGTTGTAAGGGTTCTCCAGTTGGCTGGCCTTCTCGGCGATGGAGGCACACAGCTGGCAGGATTCAGGGTGATACCCGTGACTGCCGCGGTGCTGGTCACGGTCGGGGGGTATTACTACACCTGCCCCGACCCCGGTGTGATGTCTGTAAACGGCCGCCACGACGAGCCACATTCGGTACAGCCCGAAGAGGTCCTGTTCGACTCCATCCTCGTCGCTTTCCTTGATGATCAGGACGTCAGGGATATTGTCTTTTCGGAGACTCTCCGCTACATCTTTGGCCACCCGTGTCGTGTTCACCCCCGGGATGCGCAGCCCGACCCCACCCACCGACGACCCCTCCCCCCAGGCTGACAGCGCCTCAATCACCTCCGCCACCGCCCCCTTCGACGGACCCCAGCTGAGGAACTTGCCGACCAGCAGTTTGAGGTCTCTGACGGCCTGTACGTACGGGGAGCGGGGCCCCAGGTGGGCAAAGAGCCGGGCCTCCAGGACGGCGCTGCTCAGCACCCAGCGCCCCTCGGGGGCCCTGCTGGGTACCAGGTGGAGGGTCAGCGGGGCCGTAGGGGGCAGGCCACACTTCTTCGCCAATGACGTCATCACCTCTTGGGCTTCGGCGCCGGCGGCCGACAGGGGTACCTCCATCCCGAAGGTGACGTCCACGTCGATGGGTTCCCGGCATTCGGGGTCGAGGAGGAGGATGGTGGAGGCCGGGCCGCTAGTCACCACCTTCTGGAAGTGAGGGGAGAGCACCCCGCCGTGAAGCAACCCCCCAGGGAGCGGCACCAGAGGCACGGCGCGATTCAGGAGTCGATCGACGTGGCGGATGAGCTTCAAGCTGTTGATCTTGTGGACCCCGGGGCGGTCCACGACCGGGTTCATTAGGGACCCGACCTCGCCGTCAATGGCGGACCACATCCCCCAGCTGGGACCCCCCTCCCTCAGGTACACCTGCCACCCGACCTCCCCCCACTCCTCCACCCGCTCAGCCCACATGTCCGGATCCGGACTCTCCTCCGGTTCCAAGGCTCGGATGGACAGAAACCAGTCCTGCTCGTCCGGGATGGTGGATGTCCGGAGACCGCTGTAGTGGCTCCCGATGCCGTACAGCGCGCAGTCCTGGAACCGCGAGTCCTCCCTGCGAATCCATCCCGACAGGTCGTGGATGTAAGCCACCAGCGACTTGTGGAGGGCCGTCGTCTTCGGCGCTCTTCGATTGAAGCAGTTTCTCTGCAGCGTGTACACGGGCCGCAGCAAAGGGATAGGAGGCTTCACGTAGTGGTCCCGGAATACGGAAAAGAACTCCTGTTTGTAATGACGCGCCGTCTGCTTCGCCAACACATCGAATGCCGAGCGCGGCTCCCTCGCCTGATTCCTCAGCCGGTTATTCTCGTCTTGCAGGAGGTCAACTATCACTGCCCCAGCGATTTCATCCGCGTCAACTGCATCCTTGGATCCCTGGTCTAAACGGTCGATGAGAGCTTCGATGAGCCGTCCCGTCGAGGCGAAAACGGTCGCAAAGTATACGGTCGAGAGCGGGACGGACATGCTGTCAACGCCCTTCATGCGTCTCCAACGCTCTAGGATCCTCCTATTGCTGACGACAGCCGTATCACGCCCGGCCAACACACGCTCCATAATGATAGGCATGACAACGCGGGGGAAATCCGGGTGTAGCAGATGGAGTCTTGCCCGCGCAGTCGCGACGATGTAGCTGAAGCTATGCGGGTATTTGATCAAGTCCTCGGGACGCAATCCATTCGGTAGAGCCATGACAACCCCGACCAGATAATCAAGGTAAAGGTCACGCTTAAGGTCAAGGTCACGCTCACGGTGCAGAAACCGGATGAGGGTCTGGACGTACTCGCTCGCTTGGGCAACGGGAGTGGCGAACGCCTTGTGGACGAGAGTCGGGAGGATTACTTCGATGAAGTCTTCACCCAAGGGCCGAAGTCGTTGGAACAACTCGCAGAGGAGAGCGATAAGGGTCGGGTCGCGCAGTTTCTTGGGTCGCAACCCCAGGCGACGGGCGGTGGAGTATATACTAACTCTGCGCGTCACGAGGTCTTCGCCCACTCCGCCGACCTTGATTAGGAGCTCGATGACTCTCTGCACGAGCTGCTGAGCCTCCGCTTGAGACCCGCCGAAGACGCGAGCCAAGAGTATCGGCGAGACGACGTAAACCAGGTCGCGATCGAGGTGGTTGAGGAGGCGGAACAGCGTATCGAGGAGCGAATACAAGGGCCGCGTCGGTCGCAGCCCGTGGATGTACATCGTGACGTCATTGATGACGTCAGGATCGGAAGTACCCAGCTCTTTCCCCAACGCCAACGCCTTGTCGATGCAGGCGAACAACTTCAGAGCTCTCTTGGGGGACCACACCACCAGTTCCAACAGCACGGGACCGAAAAGGTGGCCAAAGCCCGACTCCAAGCGTTCCAACTCGTCTTGCAGCTCATCAATATAGGTGTCGAGCGCGTGAGGAAGGCCGAGCGCCACACCGGTGTGGTAAGCTACGACACGCTCAAAGCCTTCGTTGGGGGTTCCCTGGTCAAGTGCTAGCTGCAGCCGCTGGAGAATGCCTTCCGCAGCCCGAGGTGTAGACAGAACATAGTCCACAAACAATGGCTCGAGCTGCCGAACCGCCTCATTTCCCAGTTGATGAAGGAGGCTCCGTAATCGCGAGAGAACAGCTCTCGTCCACTCCTCGCTCGGTGGCTGGCGAGGGGAATCCGTAGAGTCCGGATATCTGACCATAGGAAACCGGAATATAATATTACCATCATAGGAAATCCATGGTACTTGTAGCGACATTGATTACACAAATTGCTATAAGGACATCGTGTGGAACTTCATTACAAAGCATTAGTGTATTTAAATTAAAGCAGGGTCAAGGGACCGATCCTATAAGCCAAGCGAAGTATTTGTCACAGCATTATTTTCTGGGCAGGCTCGGAATTAATGACTAAAGGGCTAGTGTCAGGCCATTGTTACGTCTGACGGATGGATGGATGGATGGATGGGTGGGTGTTTTATGCCACCTTTTGGTTGGCGCAATTTATGCAGAATGAAATGGGCCAACTTCGGTCCCTGGATAATGCACTTTATAATAAAGGGATTGAATAAAAATCCTGTTGATTTGCAATTCAGCCCGATCATCAAGTATACTGGTTCGGGGAGCGGGGTTCTTTGTGTGTGTGTGTGTGTAAACAATATTTATTGACTATTGGGGTTGGGGTTGGGTGGGGGGAGAGGGGGGGGGGGTCGGTAACAGTGTGAACAGTGTTAGAATGTCGTTACAGTGGCAATAATGTGGGTATAAATCTCACCTGGACGCACACATGTTTGCTGACACCAGACACCGAATGGAGGCAGTAGAGCCGATCTCCTGGCTTTCCTATGCGACACGTCAGGGTCCAAGGTAACATCACATCAAAAGGTGCGGAGCCTGTGAAATATAGGCCTTGTTATAGCGCTGATACCCGTCACGCGAGAGAGCCATGAAATACACATGAGACCAGGAATTGGTTGAGGTGTCCTTGCCCCGGGTCCGTGCATTGAATAGCACGCAATCTCGTTGCAAGTGTTGGTTCTTATCTACGAATCACCACTTTTATCAGTCGACTTTGTTCCACCTGAGGCTGGGCATCATATAGCCCTGAAGAACCCAGGCCTCGCTAGCGCTCGGCCAGGGTCCTGAAGTGCAGCCTGCAAATCCTCAGCGATTTGAAACCCCTCCACTTCAATCTGCCTAGTATCAAATTGTGGGTGAATACCACGCCAAATCCTTATTATAAATATATTATTATTGCGAATAACCTTGTTGCGGTTTTCCGGCAAGTTCATGTATCCTCCGTCTGTCGAACCCGCATGACATATTCTCCCATGAATCCGGATAACCCAGTCCAGTAACATAAGAAAAGAAATGACAGACAAGCTCAATCATTCGCCATATCCTCACTGATTCGGGGATATTTAGCTACACTCATGTCGCCGGCCTTTTCACAAACAAAGACCACAGTAGTGTCATTCGATCATCCGCAATAACGAGTCAATGTCGTCTCAAGGTGATATGTATTGAAGAAAAGTTAGAGCTCAAGTACTGTATTATATTTGTAGTAAACGTTAGGCGTCAGTAATACGTGAGCTATGCTGAACCAATGTTTCGCCTTTACATGGAACAACGACCGGAAAAATGAACTCATATGCGGACTTGATGGCACTATTATGACTGAGACATGTGAACTGATGGGAAGTCTAAAATAGACCGATGCACACTCCGACACTAAGCCACACACACGATTCAGTCCATTGCCCTCAATCGTGAGTGTCAAAGTGGCCATGATAGCCAAGGCGGATCTAGGAATTTGCCAAGGGGGGGGGGGAGGGGTTGCTCTCTGAAAACTTCCGACCGAGGGGTGTGCTCTCTGAAAAACTTGCGACGGGGGGGGGGGGGGCTTGGGCTTGGAGGACCCGACTTTATACAGTGTATGTTCAGTTTCCCAAGGTGGGGAGGGGTTGGTCTCTGAAGACTTGGGACTTTAACATGTATGTTGTATGTTCTGGTTCCCAAGGGAGGGGGGGGAGTGCAACTCCCCTAACCCACCCCCCTAGATCCGCCACTGATAACTGATGATATTTACAAGTGAGCAGTACTCATTTCCAAAACTGGCAACAAAGTGACATGATGCTTTGTTCATCCGACTTGTTTGTCAGACATAACGAACGTGGAAGACGTTTTTTCATCCTGACACATGGTTGGATAAAAACAAGAGTGACGTCAGTGACTGATTGACGCCGGGATCGGTTTATTGCCAATAGGTGACATGTTGTAAGTAAGAGAAAACACTCGACAGTTGCAGAATCCACTCGGCTAACGCGTCGTGTATTCTGAACAACGATCAACACTTTCTCGTGCTTTCTCCTTACCACAACAGCGATGAGAAGTAATTCCACAAGCTATTCTTTTCGAAATGTTTTCAGTGACCCTTTTCGAGGAAGAATACCGTTTTATCATGCAAAATCAAGGCCATCTGAGGTGTAGACCCCCCCCTCCCACCCCGCCGGGTCGTAAACAAATCCTTAGTTTTCATTTCTTCAAAATTCTCAGTGTCGAATGTCGATTTGTTTACGACCTTTCGTGTCGCTTTTGTTTTTTTCACAAATGTGTGTCGATTTCGCTTTTTCAGATCCTCAGTGTCGGAATTTGGGGGCCAATGTCGAATGTCGATTTTCAAATATACCTGTGTCGTGTGTCGCCATTTACTCCTTCCAGACCCCTGTTGATGTCTGCGTCGGGGGGTAAAGAGTGATGTTGGCGGCAAATATGTAACTATGCGTAGTGACCCCCTCCCCTCCCCTGCGGAATTTTAGTCGTACCTAGTTAGGACGTACCTAGCCTAGCCTATAGGTCCTAGCCTACGCAAGCCCAGCAGACAGTAGGCCCCTATATCGCATCAGTGGGCCCCTAAGTATATCGCATCAGTAGGCCCCTAAGTATGTCGCTACTTAATGAAATGAAGCAATCGCCTTGGATGTGAGCGGAGCGAGCGGCGTGAGCGAAGCGGCACAGCGAGCGGGGGGGTGGGGGGGTGGCAGGCATAAAAATAGGCCACCGCTGGTCCCATGCGGACCCTGGGTTCTGTACCGGCGTTGGTCGGTGGGATGGGTCTGCACTTTCACTGGTCTTCTCCGCTCTCCTAACTATTGATCCTGTGTGGGAACTCCGCAAAGCAAGTCTAGAGATGTCACATATTTACCGATAACTATTACTGCGCTCTAATTTAGAGCAAATACCTACCTATATAAATCCCATTCCATTGGGCCAGATCGACTCACGTGCAGGCCACCCAGTCCACTGTGTGTGTAGATACGCGCATGCGCCTGGGCTAAGTGGTGTCAAAATATATCCCTCTACCAACAGAGCGAAGTTGTTTCGTTACGGGCTATACACGAATTTCCAATTCCGATCCGCCATTTTGATTTCGCTGAGGTCAAAGGTTACGCGGGCATCGGTGCGCATTATGACGTCGTCTGGTGTGTGTCAGTGATGTTTAAAGCTTATTTGACAGCTCTGCGTGGGCGTAACATATTGTGAATCAACTTGATCTGCAATGCATCTTTATTTCTGTGCAATATCGGAAATGTACCGTTTATGTATGTTAATATATAATATCTTATTATGTATGTATCAGTAGGCCTAACAGCGTAAAACAGCGGAGGTTCACATGCAACACTCACCCAGCCGCTCACTGACACTAAGCCGGCTTTTTTTTATCCAGCAAGTGGCTGGACAGTTATAAATATTCAGTCAAATGGGTCCTACGCAAGGCTATCACAGGTTATGCCACCCCCGCCCCCCCTCCCCCCCCCCCCCCAACCCCTGCACGCACACGTACATGATATGGCATTATCCGGACAACACGCACGCCTTTAAAGCAGTGAATAAAATAGATGAATTTTATGAATGAAATAGACTGGGGGTAGTGTTGGAAGGGGTTGCCATGCAGACCCAAGCCCAGAATTCACAGCGCCCCCGCCCCCCTCCCTCCCTCTGCCACTCTTATCGTGGCATACAAGCCAAACGTGAATGAAGCCCTCATACCACGTACCGTTCAAGCCTGACCTATCGTCAATTTGGAACTGCTATATTTATAAGTCCTGCTGGTCTCTAGTGAATCCTGCTCTGTCCCATAATAATGTTAATACTTGGGCCCACCCCATTTGCCCTTTCGTTTGTCTTGTGACCGCACCCCTGTGCCGTGTCATCAAAATTCCTGGACCATCCCCCACCCAGGGGCAGATCCAGGAAATACTGATAGGGGGGGGGGGTTGCGGTTTCAGGGTCGGATCCAGATATGCTGGATGGGGGGTACGGGGCCGTTTTCTCATATGTTAATGATATGATGTGATATAAATATTTCGGCCCTGAAAGGGGGGGGGGGCGGGGCCTGGTCAGCTATCCCCTGGATCCGCCCCTGCCACCCCCTCCTTCCCCCGTCATAATTTGTTTGGGATCACGCTCCATATCTGCCCTGAGAACAGTAATGCGTATTTATTTATTTTTTTTTGGGGGGGTGGGGTAAAGCTCCACCTCTATTTCAGCTCCAGGGGGCGTTTTCAGGGGGCGAAAATCTGCTCGAAAGGTACGTTTTTCTGCCAAAATTCGCTCCTACGGGGTATTTTTTTCCGTTGACCCGCTCCGTGTAGCAGACCCGCTTGGTTAACTCTTTAGTCACGGCAAACCCGCTCTGTGAATGGGAATGCACATTTTCAAATTTTCCCAATTTTCAGCAAGTCAATAGGCACCAGCGGACCCCCCCGCCCCCCAACCAGATTTGTACAACAATGCCCCCCCCCTGGGGCCAGGGACGCACCCACTCATCCTCCCCCACTCGCTTGTGCCAGGCTCGGGACTACTAGTATACAGTCTGCAGTACAGGGGTCTTGTTGGCCCGGCCCACACATGCCATGAGCAGTGCTTTGGCAAGGAAAGACCTTGCTTCCTGACGTTTGCCACATTCGTTTAGCCGCATACAAATTCAAATTAGCATTTGTCCACAACGACAACTCATCGTATGCTTTGTCATAGCTTCCATCGGGATTAGGCTCATCCATTTCGACACAAACTGGTATAAACACGAAGGAGTTTCGACGAAGTGTCTTGAAACGCCGCCTCGACCAGTGTTAACAACGCAGCCGAAAACGTCGTGATGCCCGCGTAACCTTTGACACGCTAATTAGGTCACAAATCCAAGATGGCGCGCTGGAATGTGAAATAGGTGTATAGCACAAGCGGAACGCCCTCTGCTGAGAGATTGCAACAGTATACTAGATCGAACAAGGATGCTGGATCTCCCACATAGTCTGGACACCGGTCAGGGATGGGGGGATGCAGGGATGGGGGTGGGGGGGGGGGGGGTGGTGGGCTGGATCCCCCACATATTCTGGGGACCTGTCGGGGATAGCGGGGGGGGGGGGGCTGGTCGGCTGGATCTCCCACATAGTCTGGGGACCTGTCGGGGATGGGGGGATCGGGGGATGGGGGAATGGGGTGAGGGGGGGGGGGGTCGGCTAGATCTCCCACATAGTTTGTGATCATGTCAGTGTGGTAGCAGGATAAAGACCCCATGTCTTTCTTCGCAAAGAGTCGGGGGGTTATCCCCGGGGACATGGCTCCACTCTCCCTTCCTTCTCCCATTGACGCGATATGACCAAAAGTGGTTACCGAGAGACTACCCTGCATACTATGTCATTAGAGGTGGTATTCGTCGTGTCCATGATCCCCGAGTTCATGGCCGACCCGCCCCCCCCCCTCTCCCCACCGAACACCTTCAAGGTGTGTCTGGTGGATAAGCTATTGTGGTATTCTTGGGCGCCATACCAGAGTGGTAGGATTTTTTTTCTATCCACTGAGTGTGTTTCAGGGAGGAAGTACAAAAGGACACTATATATTATTCAGCAAATTCAAAATGAAAAATAACACTAGCCCTGTTGAGTGAAATTGTTTATTTGTAAGTATACCATCGAGCATCGATTAGTTCCGTATTTAATGTCACTGTCTACGTTAGTGTTACAACACATTGTGAACAAGCAGAGCGACCGTTTGGCTGCCTTTAGCCGAGGAAAAGCAAAGACATTGCCGAATATGAATGGAACATTGTTGGCTATTTGCGGTCGTCTGCAGTTGCTGTGCATTGGCCAGTCACGCAATGCACAAACCAACAACACTCGACCAAAGCATAAGTAAGACAGCGTATATAATCCTTTACTTCACTCCATATTTTTCTGGGACTGAGGCTACTAGAAGGATAACGAGAAAGGGGCGGAGTTGGTCAATTTGGCGTTTGTGGGGGAGGGGCAGGGGGGGGGGGGGGTCGAAATATAAGTTTGCGTGCAGTTGTTGCGTTGAAAAGGGACATCTTCACGATAAAGACAAGTAATCGCGGGCGGGGGGGGAGGGGGGCAATCATCGCAATAGTTCATGGATAAAATTATAGGCTAAACATTTAGCACGCAAAATTATGTCAATGTGTCTTCCAGCAGCCTAGCTGATGAATGCAATGTTAGTACACAAGTTTGCCTCCAACGCATATATGTGATTTTCAATCTACCGGGCAAATTAACGGAGGGGCAGCATTATCATGTGCGGAACACGGAACTCGTCAATGAAATGACAAGTAAGGAAATATTAATCCACAATTTATTGGTAATGAAACAACGACAACACATAAAATCATTCATGTAACTCAATGTTGACAAATGCTTTAACATGCGTATCTTACACATATTATCGGGGGCCTCCCTGGTGTAGTGGTTAGCGCACTAGACCGCAGATCAATAGGTCCTGGGTTCGAATCCGGGCTCGGGCACCTAATCTGGGGCATGTTTCATTCCTTCATCCTTCATCGTCTCGGGAGGTTCCTTGGCCCAATTTAGCCTGTATGTGCACAAAAGTGGCCTAAAACACCAACATTCCATTCCATTCCTTACACATATTATCTTGCCATACAGAACATTATGTTAGAAGCATGACTCTATCGGGGGTGTACATAATGCCTGCCTTCGGTTAAGACACCTTTACCGTCGCTGGCAGCTTTTTATACTGCATATACAGTCATTTTCGAGTAATATAAGCTGGTGCCATACTTTTACTGGCCATATTATCGGATTTTCACCAGTGCTAACCATTGTAGGAAATGTATATATGCGCTAACATAACTTCACGTTAAAATATCAAAGGCCACAGTATCGGTTTCCACCAGTGTTAGCCATTGTAGGAATTCTAGGCGCTTAAATAACTTGATGTTAAAATATCAATGTCTCTATGGAGAATTTTATTTCATTGCTTGAGCTTTAAATGGGGATATTGTTTAATAGACCGATCCAGGCTGTCAATCATTCATTGACGTCACTGTGGCTTGTATCCAATTATGTCGTGAAAAAAGGTCTTCCACGTGCGTTATGTCGGACAAACAAGTCGGACAAACAAAACAGCATGTTACTTTCCTGTCAGTTTCAGAGAAGAGTAGTTCTCACTTGTGCCTACCATCAGCTATGATTGTCAATTTCATATTCACGAGTAAAGAAAAAGGACTCAAGCGTGGGCGGGGCTTAGTGTCAGAGTGTGGATAGGTTATATTAATTAATACGCGTCATCAACCGTCATTGATGTACATGAGTTCACTATAAACGCCATGTGAGCTGCTCATGCAGTATCGTGCGCGTGGCCGTCTGCATGGGAACCACGTGGGATGTTAACTAAAGGAGACGCGTCAATTTCAAACAGGTGTAAGTTACATGAGGGCACGCCTCCGCGTTCTACGGTCACGGCGATGACAGTCTCACAGATAACACATGATCCCGCTACGCCTCCGCGTTCTACGATCACGGCGATGACGGAGTCTCACATATAACACATCTCATCGCACTACACGGTGCGGCTTCCAGTGCCCAAGCTTGTCCAGGCGATGACGTCAGAGCCACGCACTCGTTGCCGTCACTCCCGCTAGGCGGCCCTGACCGCCAGAGGGCGTCTGTGAAGGGATCCATGGGAATGCGGCTGTGGTTCCACATCCAGAACCCCTTATCCCAAACCCCGGCGGTATGCGTCAGACGCCATTTGTACGGACTCTCTGAAAATGCCAAGGACACTTTAAGTCGAAACATTTTCAACGACCTCTTTTCAGGAAGAATTGCCGTTTTCCCGTGCAAAATCAAGCCTTCTGAGGTGTGGACCCCGTCCCCGCCTTCCGGTCGTTAAAAAATCGTAGACACCCCCGCCCCCCGCCCCCCTCCCCTACGATTTACATTTTTCTATTACTCTATATTCTCTACTATTACGTCTAGAAGGAACACAATGACTCACACTCTTCTATTACATCTAAGACGGACACGATGACTCACCGTATTCTATTACGTCTAAGAGGGACACGATGACTTACCGTTTCCTATTACGTCTAAGAGGGACACGATGACTTACCGTCTCCTATTACGTCTAAGACGGACACGATGACTCACCGTATTCTATTACGTCTAAGACGGACACGATGACTCACCGTCTTCTATTACGTCTAAGAGGGACACGATGACTCACCGTCTTCTATTACGTCTAAGAGGGACACGATTACACCGTCTTCTATTAAGTCTAAGCGGGACACGATGACTCACCGTATTCTATTACGTCTAAGAGGGACAAGATGACTCACCGTCTTCTATTACGTCTAGGACGGACACGATGACTCACCGTCTTCTATTACGTCTAAGAGGGACACGATGACTCACCATCTTCTATTACGTCTAGGACGGACACGATGACTCACCGTCTTCTATTACGTCTAGGACGGACACGATGACTCACCGTCTTCTATTACGTCTAGGACGGACACGATGACTCACCATCTTCTATTACGTCTAAGAGGGACAAGATGACTCACCGTCTTCTATTACGTCTAGGACGGACACGATGACTCACCGTCTTCTATTACGTCTAGGACGGACACGATGACTCACCATCTTCTATTACGTCTAGGACGGACACGATGACTCACCATCTTCTATTACGTCTAGGACGGACACGATGACTCACCGTCTTCTATTACGTCTAAGAGGGACACGATGAGTCACCGTCTTCTATTACGTCTAAGACGGACACGATGACTCACCGTCTTCTATTACGTCTAGGACGGAAACGATGACTCACCGTCTTCTATTACGTCTAGGAGGGACACGATGACTCACCATCTTCTATTACCTCTAGGAGGGACACGATATAGTCGAACTCTGCTCGAGAGTTTATTTCCAACAAAGTGGGGTGCGGGTTCCAATAAGTCAAGTCTATGCAGCTTTCATGGGCCTCGCTGACGTTGTACAGCACGTCCTGAACGAAGGTGTAGCAGGCTCCCAGGTCGCGGGCCAGGTGCGAGCCCGGTCGGCACACCGATTCTGAAATGAAATGATAATCCAACCAGATAATTCCAGATCCATTCAGCTTATCAAACACGTACTATTTACCTCTTTTTAATAGAAAAAATACCTATTCATCTGAATCTTCCTTCACCAGCCTGGCAATATTTAGCAACACACACACTCCCACATAAGCCCCGCCCACGCTTAAGTCTGTGTTTGTTAATCGTAAGTATGAAATTGACAATCATAGCTGATGGTAGGTACAAGTGATAAGTACTCATCTCTGAAACTGACAAGAAAGTGACATGCCGCTTACATTGTCCGACTTGTTTTTCCGACCTTACGCACGTGGAATGCCAAATTGCATAAAAGCAACAGTGACGCCAATGAATGACTGACAGCCAGGATCGGTCTATTGAGCCGAAACCTGCATGTGCGTTAGATGGCGCGAAAATTACGGCACTGGTCGTTGATGCCAGTTTGCAGAGATATTGCGACTAAGACGTCCCTCACTTTAAAGGTAAATTATGTTCATTTTACAAATTAAGTTACCCAGAAACGGGCTTCTAATTTGAAATAATATATTTGTTTAATACAGCGCCGGGTTTTTGCACCAGAAAGTTAATGAATTCAAGCGATAATGTTTAGTGATTATACAGGATATATATATATATATATATATATATATATACAGTTATACGTCTCATCAGACAGTCTTCATGGATTGAACATAATATATAGTATACATATATATCCTTTATGATATGTGTTGAACTGCTTAGCAATGGGTTCACAAGGTTTGCAGGTTGGAGATTTTTACCGTCGCAGGTCATCTCGTCCACGGCCTCCACTATCTCCTCCTCCCTGGGAAGCGGTAGAGGCACCTCCTCCCTCGCCTCCACTTCACAGATGTAGCAGAGGCGCTGCTGACAGCTGACGTCATCCCACATGTAGCGCTCGTCAACGGCTAGCCTGCTGCAGTTCTCCCGCCGCAAGGCATTATGGGGCGACCCGTTCAGCCAATCAGTGAAGCCCATGGGGGCGCCTGACGACCAGCGCCACCCATCGGGGGTGCGGCGAAGTGCCAGCCAGGAGAGGCAGGAGGGGTAGGGCAGCCCTGTCGGGGGTGCATGGTAGGGCGGGGGTTGGGAGGAACGTCAGGAAGAACAGAAGAGGGGAGATGGAGTGTGGGGGGGGGGGGGGGGTGAATATGGAAATATGTAAAAAAATCGATATAGTAACATACGGCTAGTATGTCAGAGTAGAGTATATTCATTTACATATAAAGTACTGTAGCACAAAGATCAGTGACTGATATGTCTGGAAGGACATTTCTGTCGTTTATCATTCATACGAGTAAAATCGGCAAACAGATCGATTTCTCATCACCAGGCCGACCTGGGCGGACTGTATCCAGCGCACGTGCCAACACGTTGCCCTCTTCCGCTGTGTTTATCTCCAGTAGGTGTGCCCCTAGAGCCCGACACCTAGCGGCAGATTTTTCGGCTGTGAGGCTCTCGTTGTTCACAACGCGATAGCATCGGTCCAAGACTGCGGCTAGCCTGAAGCCCTCGGGACACCGCAGAGAGGGCCGGAGAGCTGAAAAGACCTGGTCTGTGTCACATGGGTAGATATTGAGACGGGGGGGGCACTAGAGAGCTGTAAAGACCTGGTGGATGTCACATGGATAGATATAGAGACGGGGGGGGGGGGTTAGAGAGCTGTAAAGACCTGGTGGATGTCACATAGATAGATATAGAGACAAGGGGGGGGGGGGGTGGCTAGAGAGCTGTCAAGACCTGGTGGATATCACATAGATAGATATAGAGACAGGTGGGGGGGGGGGCTAGAGAGCTGTAAAGACCTGGTGGATGTCACATAGATAGATATAGAGACAGGGGGGGGGCTGGAGAGCTGTAAAGACCTGGTGATTGTCACATGGGTAGATATAGAGACGGGGGGGGGGTTAGAGAGCTGTAAAGACCTGGTGGATGTCACATGGATAGATATAGAGACGGGGGGGGGGGGGCTAGAGAGCTGTAAAGACCTGGTGGGTGTCACATGGATAGATATAGAGACGGGGGGGGGGGTTAGAGAGCTGTAAAGACCTGGTGGATGTCACATAGATAGATATAGAGACAAGGGGGGGGGGTGGCTAGAGAGCTGTAAAGACCTGGTGGATATCACATAGATAGATATAGAGACAGGGGGGGGGGGTGGCTAGAGAGCTGTAAAGACCTCGTGGATGTCACATAGATAGATATAGAGACAGGGGGGGTGGTGGCTAGAGAGCTGTAAAGACCTGGTGGATGTCACATAGATAGATATAGAGACAGGGGGGGGTGGTGGCTAGAGAGCTGTAAAGACCTGGTGGATGTCACATGGGTAGATATAGAGACAGGGGGGGGGGGGGCTGGAGAGCTGTAAAGACCTGGTGGATGTCACATGGATAGATGTAGAGACGGGGGGTGGGGGCTGGAGAGCTGTAAAGACCTGGTGGATGTCACATAGATAGATATAGAGACAGGGGGGGGGGCTAGAGAGCTGTAAAGACCTGGTGGATGTCACATAGATTGATATAGAGACAGGGGGTGGGGTGGCTAGAGAGCTGTAAAGACCTGGTGGATGTCACATAGATTGATATAGAGACAGGGGGTGGGGTGGCTAGAGAGCTGTAAAGACCTGGTGGGTGTCACATGGATAATAGATATAGAGATGGGGGGGGGGGGGCTAGAGAGCTGTAAAGACCTGGTGGATGTCACATAGATAGATATAGAGACAGGGGGGGGGGGCTGGGGGCTGGAGCGCTGTAAAGACCTGGTGGATGTCACATAGATAGATATAGAGACAGGGGGGGGGGGTGGCTAGAGAGCTGTAAAGACCTGGTGGATGTCACATAGATAGATATAGAGACAGGGGGGGTGGCTAGAGAGCTGTAAAGACCTGGTGGATGTCACATAGATAGATATAGAGACAGGGGGGGGGGGGGTGGTGGCTAGAGAGCTGTAAAGACCTGGTGGATGTCACATAGATAGATATAGAGACAGGGGGTGGGGTGGCTAGAGAGCTGTAAAGACCTGGTGGATGTTACATAGATAGATATAGAGACAGGGGGGGGGGGGCTGGGGGCTGGAGAGCTGTAAAGACCTGGTGGATGTTACATAGATAGATATAGAGACAGGGGGGGGGGGGCTGGGGGCTGGAGAGCTGTAAAGACCTGGTGGATGTCACATGGATAGATATAGAGACGGGGGGGGGGTGGTGGCTAGAGAGCTGTAAAGACCTGGTGGATGTTACATAGATAGATATAGAGACAGGGGGGGTGGCTAGAGAGCTGTAAAGACCTGGTGGATGTCACATAGATAGATATAGAGACAGGGGGGGGGGGTGGCTAGAGAGCTGTAAAGACCTGGTGGATGTCACATAGATAGATATAGAGACAGGGGGGGGGGGGGCTGGAGAGCTGTAAAGACCTGGTGGATGTCACATAGATAGATATAGAGACAGGGGGGGGGGGGGCTGGGGGCTAGAGAGCTGTAAAGACCTGGTGGATGTCACATGGATAGATGTAGAGACAGGGGGGGGGGGCTGGGGGCTGGAGAGCTGTAAAGACCTGGTGGATGTTACATAGATAGATATAGAGACAGGGGGGGGGGGGGGGGCTGGGGGCTAGAGAGCTGTAAAGACCTGGTGGATGTCACATGGATAGATGTAGAGACAGGGGGGGGGTGGTGGCTAGAGAGCTGTAAAGACCTGGTGGATGTCACATAGATAGATATAGAGACAGGGGGGGGGCTGGGGGCTAGAGAGCTGTAAAGACCTGGTGGATGTCACATGGATAGATGTAGAGACAGGGTGGGGGGCTGGGGGCTGGAGAGCTGTAAAGACCTGGTGGATGTTACATAGATAGATATAGAGACAGGGGGGGGGGGGGCTGGGGGCTGGAGAGCTGTAAAGACCTGGTGGATGTCACATGGATAGATATAGAGACGGGGGGGGGGGGGGTGGTGGCTAGAGAGCTGTAAAGACCTGGTGGATGTTACATAGATAGATATAGAGACAGGGGGGGTGGCTAGAGAGCTGTAAAGACCTGGTGGATGTCACATGGATAGATATAGAGACGGGGGGGGGGGTGGTGGCTAGAGAGCTGTAAAGACCTGGTGGATGTTACATAGATAGATATAGAGACAGGGGGGGTGGCTAGAGAGCTGTAAAGACCTGGTGGATGTCACATAGATAGATATAGAGACGGGGGGTGGTGGCTAGAGAGCTGTAAAGACCTGGTGGATGTCACATAGATAGATATAGAGACAGGGGGGGAGTGGGTGGCTAGAGAGCTGTAAAGACCTGGTGGATGTCACATAGATAGATATAGAGACAGGGTGGGGTGGTGGCTAGAGAGCTGTAAAGACCTGGTTGATGTCACATAGATAGATATAGAGACAGGGTAAAGACCTGGTGGATGTTACATAGATAGATATAGAGACAGGGGGGGGGGCTGGGGGCTGGAGAGCTGTAAAGACCTGGTGGATGTTACATAGATAGATATAGAGACAGGGGGGGGGGGGGCTGGGGGCTGGAGAGCTGTAAAGACCTGGTGGATGTCACATGGATAGATATAGAGACGGGGGGGGGTGGTGGCTAGAGAGCTGTAAAGACCTGGTGGATGTTACATAGATAGATATAGAGACAGGGGGGGTGGCTAGAGAGCTGTAAAGACCTGGTGGATGTCACATAGATAGATATAGAGACAGGGGGGGGGGTGGCTAGAGAGCTGTAAAGACCTGGTGGATGTCACATAGATAGATATAGAGACAGGGGGGGGGGGCTGGAGAGCTGTAAAGACCTGGTGGATGTCACATAGATAGATATAGAGACAGGGGGGGGGGGGCTGGGGGCTAGAGAGCTGTAAAGACGTGGTGGATGTCACATGGATAGATGTAGAGACAGGGGGGGGGGGGGGGGGCTGGGGGCTGGAGAGCTGTAAAGACCTGGTGGATGTCACATAGATAGATATAGAGACAGGGGGGGGGGGGTTAGAGAGCTGTAAAGACCTGGTGGATGTCACATAGATTGATATAGAGACAGGGGGGGGGGCTGGGGGCTGGAGAGCTGTAAAGACCTGGTGGATGTCACATGGATAGATATAGAGACGGGGGGGGGTTAGAGAGCTGTAAAGACCTGGTGGATGTCACATGGATAGATGTAGAGACGGGGGGGGTGGGCTAGAGAGCTGTAAAGACCTGGTGGATGTCACATAGATAGATATAGAGACAAGGGGGGGGGGGGGTGGCTAGAGAGCTGTAAAGACCTGGTGGATGTCACATAGATAGATATAGAGACAAGGGGGGGGGGGGTGGCTAGAGAGCTGTAAAGACCTGGTGGATGTCACATAGATAGATATAGAGACGGGGGGGGGGGTTAGAGAGCTGTAAAGACCTGGTGGATGTCACATAGATAGATATAGAGACAGGGGGGGGGGGTGGCTAGAGAGCTGTAAAGACCTGGTGGATGTCACATAGATTGATATAGAGACAGGGGGTGGGGGCTAGAGAGCTGTAAAGACCTGGTGGATGTCACATAGATAGATATAGAGATGAGAGGGGGAAGGCTGGAAAGCCGTAAATAACGCTCAGATGCAATGTTCACAGAAATAAAACCCACCGGACCTCACTTTTGTTACTTTGATGAACGCGTTTACAGTGATATCGTGAAATAAAAAACTCTCAACTCCCATAAAAAAAAGTCTTATTTGTTTATTTTCTCTAAAAAAGGAAGTTAACTCAGAACTACCAGCACTTTAAGCAACCTGTTCAACGCTATGAGACTCACCATGGTGACAAGGAGAGGTCACATTCCGTTCCATCACGGGATAAGCGCACAGGAAAGGCTTGGGTTCAAAACAGTCAGATGCCCGTCCTCTGAGGCCGACTTCCCCGTGTGTGAGCTCGAGACAAGTTCTTCTAATCTCCATAGGCACTGTCGCAGGTTCGCCAATATCCCACCAGGTGGCGTTAGGAGATATTATTTTATTGCCATCCCAGGTCCATGAAATGCTGGTTTCTCTAAAGTACCGGTATCCAGAGGCACTGCCCCACATACGTTCTTCTGTATGGGAGGAACATGCGTTATGGCATGTCAAAGCGATAATTCTGATATCGCGTCATTATTAAAGTTACTGCCGTGGTAGATATGGTATGTTCGATCTCTTCGGACAATGTTATCATTTTACATAATATAAATAATAATCATAATGTCATAGCATAAGCGGCATATTTTAAACCTTGTTCGGTGTTAGTCCACCAGACTGGTACATTCATTAAATCATTGACATTGGGAAGTGTTAATATACCACGTACGCCCTTCAATACCACATCGTAAAAGCCGACATTTTACTCCTGTGCTATTTACTGACTATATATATTATTAACTAACGCAAGCAAAATGTTAAATTTCATAGGCACAATACCCCATATCATCTAGAGCTTTATAATGCATGTTGTATCGTGTCCGCAGCTACGTCCGGGGGGGTGGGGGGTGGGGGCAAGGGGTGGTCGTGTTCCCAGGTCGCGAAGAATAAATGTCTTTATTTCCAGGTCGCAACGAATTAAATGCAGAACTCCCCGCATGCAAGGGAAGGGCGGATACACGATACTAAATTGACGATTTCCCGATTCACAGTTATTTAATATTAAAATTCCCTGTACACGATTAATGAAAATCCGTGATCACGGCGGTCAGCTAATACCCCATTCCCAGTTCACGGTGAAATGAAAAGCCCAGTCCAAAGGAACGCACATACCGCCCCCCCCCCCCCCCCACGCCCCCCACGCCCGACTCTGGCTTATGATTGACAGACAATGCGTAAAGCGTATCATGTCGTATTATATTGACACGGTGACTGTTCATATATCATGAACAGTCCTGGGGCTGTGTTCGTAAGCCACGCTTAGGCCAGTAGGCGTAGCGCTAAGTGGAACATTTATCGAACGATGATCGGGTTCAAACTACATAAGTATTTAACCCAGAGGTTCATTTTCGGAATTAGGAAAGCACTAAAATGAAATTGCATAAGATTTCTTGACCATGAGCGTAACCACAAACAGCTGGTGAGGCTAAGACGAAAATGCACTTTTTGCGCATATAAGCTACATGCGGTTTTTGAATACCAATTCTGTGGCCTATTTCACGGACATAGTTTAGCCGGCTACGGGGCTTAATCGGCTAAAATCGCTCATCATTTAAATTGTAACTTTAGCCGACTAAGCCGGCTAGTCGGCTCGGGGAGTAGGCTAAACTGCGTGGGTGAAATCCGTCCCTGTAGTCTCATGATGATGCTTGGCAGTGTTACCATCCGAGCGAGCAAGCATTTATTTTTACTTTTTTTCAAATTGTCATTATTTGGCTTATTCAAGGTCAAGTATCACATTCAATGTGCATTCTGGGCTTACCATGGTCAAGGTTGAGGTCATCCTGTCCTGTTTTGTGTGTGTGGGTTTCGTTTTTTTACGTTTTTTTTTTAGCGGCTTCTGCTTCTTGCCAACCTGTTTTGTATTATTTTGATTTTGATGGCAATACGTATTATCGTTATTATAAATCAACTAGGGCAGTACATTATATACCTACCGTAGAGTGCCAGGACGCTCAGTCTGCGCAGCGGGTGGAAACCCAAGTTGGGCAGGTACCCTTCTTGGTTGCGGCACGTATCCTGTGCCTTATAGTACGTCTGGGCTTCCTGGAGGTCCGACAAACACATGTCCGTGGCCTCGTCACAGAAACAAATGTGGGCCATCTCATCTGCAAATTCTGAATAATACCCCCCTGTCGTCAGAGTAATTAAATATATTGTGCCAACGTTTGGGTCAACTATTGACAGTACTGCTGTTGAAGTATCTGTCTTGGCAGTTTTGACGCGACGTAAATTCTTCGATCGTGATGCCGAAATTAAAATGTGCCCCCATCTGATAAATTACCCCGCCCCCTGCCTCCAGGTCGTAGTCGCACACCCTCCACACATGGGGAGAGGGGAGGGGGGGCGGATGGTTAACCCGGTGGCTTAGTAGAAGAGTAGGGGTTACGGGGGCTACTCACGAACTTAAGGCTTCATTGTTCCTTGACCATCCTCACTGTCGCGGTATACCCTACACGGGTCAAAGCGTCCTACATACACAACAAAATCATCGAAACATTGTGCCGGCCAGTGTGTCACACACTCACCTCGGGCCGGCCAGTGTGTCACACACTCACCTCGGGTCCTGTCAGACACTCACCATGGGCCGGCCAGTGTGTCAGACACTCACCCTGGGCCGGCCAATGTGTCAGACACTCACCATGGGCCGGCCAGTGTGTCAGACACTCACCCTGGGCCGGCCAGTGTGTCAGACACTCACCCCGGGCCAGCCAGTGTGTCACACACCTACAGTGGGCCGCCCAGTGTGTCAGACACTCACCCTGGGCCGGCCAGTGTGTCAGACACTCACCCTGGGCCGGCCAGTGTGTCAGACACTCACCCTGGGCCGGCCAGTGTGTCAAACACTCACCCTGGGTCGGTCAGTGTGTCACACACCTACAGTGGGCCGGCCAGTGTGTCACACACCTACAGTGGGCCGGCCAGTGTGTCACACACTCACCCTGGGCCGGCCAGTGTGTCAGACACTCACCCTGGGCCGGCCAGTGTGTCAGACACTTACCCTGGGCCCGCCAGTGTGTCAGACACTCACCATGGGGCGGCCAGTGTGTCAGACACTCACCCTGGGTCCTGTCAGACACTCATCCTGGGGCGGCCAGTGTGTCAGACACTCATCCTGGGACGGCCAGTGTGTCAGACACTCACCCTGGGTCCTGTCAGACACTCACCCTGGGGCGGCCAGTGTGTCAGACACTCACCCTAGGTCCGCCAGTGTGTCAGACACTCACCCTGGGCCCGCCAGTGTGTCAGACACCCACCGTGGGCCCGTCAGTGTGTCAGACACTCACCCTGGGCCGGCCAATGTATCAGACACTCACCCTGGGCCGGCCAGTGTTTTCACACACTCACCCTGGGCCGGCCAATGTATCAGACACTCACCATGGGCCGGCCAGTGTGTCAGACACTCACTCTGGGCCGGCCAGTGTGTCAGACACTCACCCTGGGCCGGTCAGTGTGCCAGAAACTCACCCTGAGCCGGCCAGTGTGTCAGATACTCACCCTGGGCCGGCCAGTGTGTCAGACACTCACCCCGGGCAGGCCAGTGTGTCAGACACTCACCCTGGGCAGGCCAGTGTGTCAGACACTCACCCTGGGCCGGCCAGTGTGTCAGACACTCACCCTGGGCCGGCCAGTGTGTCAGACACTCACCCCGGGCAGGCCAGTGTGTCAGACACTCACCCTGGGCCGGCCAGTGTGTCAGACACTCACCCTGGGTCCGCCAGTGTGGCAGACACTCACCCTGGGCCAGCCAGTGTGTCAGACACTCACCCTGGGCCGGCCAGTGTGTCACACACCTACAGTGGGCCGGCCAGTGTGGCACACACCTACAGTGGGCCGGCCAGTGCGTCAGACACTCACCCTTGGCCGGCCAGTGTGTCAGACACTCACCCTGGGCCGGCCAGTGTGTCAGACACTCACCCTGGGCCGGCCAGTGTGTCAGACACTCTCCCTGGGCTGGCCAATGTGTCAGACACTCACCATGGGCCGGCCAATGTATCAGACACTCACCCGGGGCCGGCAAATGTATCAGACATTCACCCTGGGCCGGCCAGTGTTTTCACACACTCACCCTGGGCCGGTCAGTGTGTCAGACACTCACTTTGGGCCGGCCAGTGTGTAAGACACTTACCCTGGGCCTGCCAGTGTGTCAGACACTCACCCTGGGCCGGCCAGTGTGTCAGACACTTACCCTGGGCCGGCCAGTGTGTCAGACACTCATCATGGGCCGGCCAGTGTGTCAGACACTCACCTTGGGCCGGCCAGTGTGTCAGACGCTTACCCTAGGATGGTTAACCCGGTGGCTCAGTAGAAGAGTAGGGGTTATGGGAGCTACTCACGACCTTAAGGCTTCATTGTTCCTTGGCCATCCTCACTGTCGCGGTATATCCTACACGGGTCAAAGCGTCCTACATACACAACAAAATCATCGAAACATTGTGCCGGCCAGTGTGTCACACACTCACCTCGGGCCGGCCAATGTGTCACACACTCACCTCGTGCCGGCCAGTGTGTCAGACACTCACCCTGGGCCGGCCAGTGTGTCAGACACTTACCCTGGGCCGGCCAGTGTGTCAGACACTCATCATGGGCCGGCCAGTGTGTCAGACACTCACCTTGGGCCGGCCAGTGTGTCAGACGCTTACCCTAGGATGGTTAACCCGGTGGCTCAGTAGAAGAGTAGGGGTTATGGGAGCTACTCACGACCTTAAGGCTTCATTGTTCCTTGGCCATCCTCACTGTCGCGGTATACCCTACACGGGTCAAAGCGTCCTACATACACAACAAAATCATCGAAACATTGTGCCGGCCAGTGTGTCACACACTCACCTCGGGCCGGCCAATGTGTCACACACTCACCTCGTGCCGGCCAGTGTGTCACACACTCACCTCGGGCCGGCCAATGTGTCACACACTCACCTCGGGTCCTGTCAGACACTCACCCTGGGCCGGCCAGTGTGTCAGACACTCACCCTGGGCCGGCCAGTGTGTCAGACACTCACCCCGGGCAGGCCAGTGTGTCAGACACTCACCCTGGGCCGGCCAGTGTGTCACACACTCACCCTGGGCCGGCCAGTGTGTCACACACCTGCAGTGGGCCTGCCAGTGCGTCAGACACTCACCCTGGGCAGGCCAGTGTGTCAGACACTCACCCTGGGCCGGCCAATGTATCAGACACTCACCCGGGTCCGGCCAGTGTTTCCACACACTCACCCTGGGCCGGCCAATGTATCAGACACTCACCATGGGCCGGCCAGTGTGTCAGACACTTACCCTGGGCCGGCCAGTGTGTTAGACACTCATCATGGGCCGGCCAGTGTGTCAGACACTCACCTTGGGCCGGCCAGTGTGTCAGACGCTTACCCTGGGCCTACCAGTGTGTCAGACACTCAGCCTGGGCCGGCCAGTGTGTCAGACACTCACCTTGGGCCGGCCAGTGTGTCAGACACTCACCTTGGGCCGGCCAGTGTGTCAGACGCTTACCCTGGGCCTGCCAGTGTGTCGGACACTCACCCTGGGCCGGCCAGTGTGTCAGACACTCACCCTGGGCCGGCCAGTGTGTCAGACACTTACCCTGAGCCCACCAGCGTGTCACACACTCACCCTGGGCCGGCCAGTGTGTCACACACTCACCCTGGGCCCACCAGCGTGTCACACACTTACCCTGGGCCCGTCGGTGTTTTCATACACTCACCCTGGGACCACCAGTGTTTTCACACACTCACCCAGGTCACATTTGACGCGTCTCGGCGCTGGGTCCATTTCGCATATTGCTTTCCGTAGTTCCGCACACGGAGCACGTGCGTCCCTCACGGTGTCAGCATCAACCACGAGGCAGGGACAGGTCCCCGCCGCTGGTTCTGTGACGTCATCAACATGGCGGCCATGATCCGAGACGTCCTCTGTCTGGTCCTGGTACGGAGTGTTGCCACCGGCCCAAACGTCTGGAAAGGCATGAGCAGCAATTTTCAACCCATGATCTGTTGTATATTTGCATCGGCTTTGATGGACGGATTAAAGGTGTTTAAGGCCAGGTTTTGGCACACATGACCTGCACTGGACCAAATATAATCACTCAATGACTGTGTCACATGAGGCAGTAGATGCGATCCTTGACGAGATGGACCGCTATAAACATGCTGATATATTTAAACTGATGCGTTATGCCACTTGGCGCACACAAGAGCTAAGCTGAGACGACGACCCTCCCGGGACGATCAAGCCCTTGAATGGATGAATCATGGTTCTGAGATAGATCATGGGGCCTGCATTCTAGTGCGCTGACCACTAAACCAAGTTATTCAAGCAGCATCAATATTCAGGTAGCGTTTATTATTCAAATAATATCATTATTCAAGTAGTCTCATTATTCAAGTAGCAACATTATTCAACTAGCATTATTATTCAAATATAATCATTATTCAAGTAGCCTTTTTTTTCAAGCAGAATAATTATTCAAGCAACAACCTTATTCAAGTAGAATTATTATTCAATAAGTATCATGATTCAAATAGCATCATTAATCAAGTAGAATTATTATTCAAGCAGAATTATTATTCAAGTAGAATTAATATTCAAGTAGAATTATTATTCAACTAGAATTAATATTCAACTAGAATTATTATTCAACTAGAATTATTAATCAAGTAAAATTATTATTCAAGTAGTATCATTATTCTAGTCGAGTAACTCATTCGCATGTTGAATAACGTTGCTGCGAATTATGTCACTGGGCGGTAAATATTTTTTAATCGAAAACCTCGCACGCTGCCAAGAAGCCCGAATGAACTTACCGCTAAGGTCGTTCAGTATCTGTGTTGTCATCAGCCACATCACTTCTTCCACGGTCTCGGTCACTATCAAGTGCGCCCCGGTGTCCTGGCAGTGGTTCTGAGCTTCCGACCAGGGCCCAGCCGTCTCCACAACGTAGTAACACTGGCCCTGGGCATGGCAGGTGAGGGTGGACGGCGGCGCTGCGTGAGGACGCGAGATTGCAATGAGATTTGACGATGAGACGATGTCAAAAGGCGCTACCATAGCGAGATTTGACGATGAGGCCTTGCGAACTGATGCGATCATAGCGAGATTTGACGATTAGGCGATGTGACTGGCGAGCTTACAGTGTGAGAGTTAACTGATGTAGCTGCGGTAGTGCCAAGATCGTTATATGACAGTTGACTATCGGGCTGTATGAAGAAGTTGGACTACAAGGTCCAAGCGATCAGGCTACGTGAAGAATTACTATGTATATTATAACTGGCCAATTGGCGTTTGTTGAACGCAAATTAGGAATTCGAGACTACAAACAACTTTAGTTCACTCGATGAAATTGCCATTATCTTATATGAACATAAATCCATACTTAACAGTTCCGTTTAAGAGGCAATACATTAGAGACAAAGAACAAAGAGAGTGCCATTTTACGTTAAGTTTCAAATTGAAGAAACAAAAATTATATTTCTGTTATGAACAGCGGGAATTTCTCCAACCTGAGCACATCGTCGGTGACTTGAAGGAAATGTCGTGTGCTACCACCAGACGGCGTTGCTTGCCTACTGTCGCATTTTGTTGATGTTAATTTTTATCTACGTTACAACATTTACATCAACAAAGGATCGCATTTCTGAAGTATTCAGAGACGATGTGTGTACATATGTGCCGACACTAGATAATGTTAGTTATTATAGATACTTATTTAAAATATTTAGGAATATGATTTAAGAATCACGTCGAACACAGTGGGTATAGGACACAATATATATAACCTTTCATTCTCGCCGATATATCCTCACGATGCACATATTTCGGCGGAGGTAACGCTGTACCGGAATCTACATATGAAGGAGTAAAGGTTTCATGCTCAAATGCCTTCGGGGTCGTAGTGTTCCTGTTTGTCTCCAACGTTTCTGCCTCAACAGCTACTTCATGCGTAGCTGCTCTGACGTCATCAACAGCAGGAACCGCGGTGTCACGCGTGAGTGAATCCACGTCCTTAACCGATGGGGTGACGTCACGGCCTTTCGCTGCCGCAATGGCGGCCACAGCTGCGTAAACAGCAGCTGCAGCTGCGGCATGGATATCTTGACCGATGTTGTCATCGTAAAGCCATGGATGGTCGTCCTTCACATATGGCTTCACTCTATTTTCCTTCACTTTAAAGCCGTAACCTCCCTTGAATGACGTGATAATGAAGCCGATTATTAAGAGAATGGATATCACGAAAACGAAGAAGATTATGTGCTTTTTATTCTGCCCTCCTCTTTGTGGCCGCCAGTGCATCTTGCTTAGCAGTTAAAGGCTTATTTCAGTGTAGCGTATTTCTAATATAATGAGCTCGCATGCAATAGACAAGCTGCATATTATGCATAAATCCACACATGAACCTCAATAGATATATCCCCTCGGGCACGATCTCAGGTGACGTTTTCCATCGCCATCGCTGGAGGACACGAATCTATTCATTTATAGTTTAAAAAAAACTAAATGCCTAATTGCTAATTGCTGGTCATGGTATACCTGGATCATGTAATCTGATAAGATAATGGAAGCAGTGTAATTTAACACTGGAAACACAGCGACTCTATCATGTCCGCAGGAAGCTTTGCCGACGCTGGTTCTTGAATGACCTTCCTACCAAGCCTGCATTAACTGCGGTCATTGATGTCCGTGCTCATTACAAAGTCGGCATCGCTTCGTTATGAAAGCCCGTATGTTCTAAGCTTCCATGTCGAGTATGCATATAACACATGTATTGGTTGCTATATAATGTAACTTTATTATTCTAAATGTTCAGAATGGTACATGTTTAAAAAGCCTGGGCGTGTCTTAATTCTCATATTTATTCTACAGGAATTTATTTCATGTATTAATGTCTTGCCTTCTTTGTGATGTTTGGGAAATGGATATAAAATCGCTGACCATCAATTGTATACCCATTTATATTTACAGCTATGTTTTATCGCAAAACCGTATTATAATATATTTATATATATTTATTGTTACACAAAGGAAAACTTCATGAAATCCCGTTATTGATGAAATGATGAGCCGCAATTTAAAATTAAACCTTCTTCAGCATAAGTACGAGAAAGCATACAGCGATAGTCAAATACATATAATAGGATATATATTTTACATAAATAAATGAATATGATGAATCTTAAAAAGGTGAGGGGGGAGGCAGCCAATTCATACATGAGAAAGTTCTAATCTCGCCATATGACACATATACATAAGACACTTAACATACAAAGGTAGATAATGTCATGAAAACAAAACCAAGGCACTGGGGAGGTTACAATCATAAACAACAATGGCCGAATGAGAAGGTCTTTATTTTGCTAACGTCTTGAATAGAAGCCCTCGGAGAACACGTACTCGTCTTCACCCTGCCTTCTGGTGAGAAAGAGCTTAGCCTATGGGTGCATACAGCTGGCCTAAAACACTAATCTTTCTCCATCTCATTCACCAATGACGAACTAACGGGCTTGTCTTCACGTTTTGACAACACATGTACACACATCTCGGCGACATAAAAGGCGAGAGATTCCTCTACTCGGAGAGTCCCATGCTGGCCAAGTAGAGCTTGTGGTAATGGCCCCTCCTCTTCAGCAGTTCGTTGTGGGTTCCCTGCTCCAGGATCTTGCCTCTGTCGACGTAGTAAATGACGTCAGCGTGCAGGATGGAGGACAGCCGGTGGGACACGACAACGGACGTCCGGCCAGCGCGGGCGTTACGCAGCGCCTCCTCAACGATCTGGCCAATAGACACACTAGCATTAGCAAAAAACATATATTATGCATAATAATAATAATATATATAGTATATATATAACTTATAATATATATATATATATAATACATATATATAATATATATATAAAATATAATATATAATATTATCTGATTATCAATAGTTTGATAGTTCATAGAAATAGAGATTGCGCGTTTAAAAAAAAATTCTTTGTTGGAGGAACTAGGTCACTGTAAACGGAATGAAATGTTGTCTCGAAGAATAAAAATGTGAGTCCTTCTCCACCCACTGTTTTTTCATGTGTGTACACTTGACCTGAGGTAGAGACTTGGAAATGCAAAATACCTATTGATAATTCATATTGCAATAACGTATGTATGTCGTTGTCTCGGACTTCTCGCGGCTATCACATTTATGGTTGCTGATATAATACGAGACAAAACAGAGCAGGTAAGAGGCGCGGTCAAAGTGACTTCGTTTAATACCTTTTCGCTTTCGCTGTCGAGAGCAGAAGTTGCGTCATCCAGCAGGAGGATCTTGGGATTCCTGACGAGGGCTCTGGCGATAGAGACGCGCTGCTTCTGACCTCCACTCAACTGGGAGCCCTTGGTACCGGCCGGAGTGTCATAACCCTGTGGAGTTTGGGGACAACCGGCAAGAAAGATTGGATAACATACTCTCTCGGCATCCTAAATATAACTTTATTGCATGATATACGATTTGGTGCAGAAACGAGTTTTATCTGAATATTTACATACAACAACGCGTGCTGGTTGCCAGTCTAGGTTAACTTGTATGGCACACTTTTTGTTTCAATTATGAACAAAGCAATTTTAATTTTGTCACGTGAATCAAATTGCAACGGTCATTTGATTTGCCGGAAAATTTGCCTGGTTTCTGACCGCCCACTGTATTTGTATGATTCTGAGACAGAGTTAGTCTACTTGTTTCTTATACACAAATAGGCCAGAGAAATGAGTATTTCTGTCTTAAGATCAAATAATAACGATCTTAAGAATCCAAGTCAAAGTTTAGTACTGAATTACACATGAGGTCAAAAATGGTAAAATTGTATTTTTGGGTTAACTATGGACTTATTAATGGTTCGTTATTTCCATTTAGCCCTTAACTCTTGCTAATCCACTGGCCATTCTCTGCACGTATTATAACCTTTTTATCAAAATTAGAGCGGAAAACGTATAAAATCAGTTTGACGTACGTCTGGTAAGCTGTTGATGAACTTGTGTATATTGGCGTTCTTGGCGGCCTGTATGATCTCCTGCATAGGAACCTCTCGGCTGTTGTCTCCGAAGGCAATGTTATCGGCCATAGAGATGTTAAAGAGGATAGGGTCCTGGGTCACCAGACCCATCTGCTTGCGCACCCACTGAATGTTGAGATCCTTCAGGGGTGTGTCGTCGATGTACTGAAGGGAAGAGAAAGCCAATAGGATATCAGTAGTACACATGATACAGTTTTATATGTTTAGACCTTGTGTCTGATGTTGATACTCTACTCGATAATAGCTGGTTTAATGCGCATGCGCCGATACCTTAATTGCAAGTAGGCCAATATTGATATACTTTTATACATATTTTGAAATTGTTGACGTAGTTCTTTATCTGGTTTTCTGGGGGGGGGGGAGGGGGGGCAAGGGGTATTTGCGTTCCTCGTGATTGGCCTTTTTATTTCACCGTGTACTCGGAATGCATGAGGAAAATAATTCTTCGTGAACCGGGAATGGGACATTAGCCTACCGCCGTGATCAAGGATTTTCATTAATTGTGAAGTGGGAATTCTCATACTAAATAACCGACAATCGGGAAATCTATTGTCGTGTATCCGCACTTCCATTGTATGTGGAGAGTTCTGCTTTTAATTCATCGTCACCTGGGTATAAAAAAAATTATTCTTCGTGATCTGGGAACACGACCCCCTCTTGCCTCCCCCCTCCTCCCCCCCCCCCCCCACAGAAAAGGTGGCAGGATGTCATACCACCTGACGCGACGACACACCACGTGACACTGTCACGCCACGCTTTGACAAAGCATGTGACACTTACACAAGTCACGCTGTGACCCACCACGTGACACACAAGTCACGCTTTGACACGTCACGTGACATGCCCACAGACCACGTAAGGCCATAAACCGCTTACCACGTCGCCGCTGACAGTCTCGTAGAAGCGTTCAAACAGCTGCATAACGGTCGTCTTCCCGCTGCCGCTGGGACCGCACATGGCGATAAAGGCACTAGGTCGGGCCTCGATGGACAGATTGCGGAGCACCCTGACCTCTGGCCGGGACGGGTAGGTGAACACAGCATCTCGCACCGCCAGCGCACCTTTCGCGGATTCCTGGGTTTAACAAAAAAAATGGCTAAATAGACGTGGCAAGGTTATTTTATCCATTATAGAAGTCATATTTCATATAGTGCTCAGGTCGGCTATCAAATCAAGTGGAAGTTGAAATTATAGAGCTGTAGTCATCCTCAAGTTGATGTAAACACTAGAAGCTGCTTTGATTAATAAACCGGAGGCTAAAGTTCATAAATATAATAAATGTATAGCTTGATATATCATTACAGTTTACACCTCTCATTTTAAATAATCGAATAACAGTCACCGCAAAATCACGCACGCTACGGTCTATTGTGTTAAAGAACCACGTTGCATGACCTACGGGCTTTTCGCCGGATGTGTCTTCTGGATCAATCTCGGACTCCCGATCTATGATCTGGAAGAGAATGGAGGCCGCAGACCGTGCCCGGGAGAACTCCATGGCGTATGAATTGAGTCGGCCCAGCTCCAGGGTGGAGGCGGACACACCCATCAGGATTCTGGAAGGGACATTAACGTCCGGCATCATGGTTGGTTGGTTATTCAGGACGCTTTAATCACTTTTGGTCATATCGCGTCAATGGGAGATGGAAGGGAGAGTGGAGCCATGTCCCCGGGGGTAACCCCCTACTCTTTACGAAGAAAGACATGGGATATTTATACTGCGACCACACAGACATAGCCACAGAGGAGCTCAAACCACCGACCCACGTGTCGTTAGGCTCTCAGGTGACCAGAGCACTCAACGCGAGCGCTCTAGCCCACTGAGCTGTCTCGCCGGCCCCTCAGGCATTATGAACCGCGACTGGTGTCACGCAATATGTCTTTATTCAAGTATTACAACTTACACGTTATCAATACTGTGGTTTTATTAAGACTTTTAACCTGTGCAGATCATATCGCGACAAGAGGGTATCAAGAGAGAGAGAGAGTTGGCCTGTTTGCCAGTGGCGTTGGAACCTCGTATAGGCCGCTTGGGCTGGTATATATGGGCAAACAACAGCGCTACGCACTCTAGGCCGTGAGGTGACTAGGGAATCATATTGAACTACACGAGCCGAATGTCTTTGTATTACCTCAAGGACGTTCTTAAACCTGCAAATCTAATATATAAGTGATTAATTAATAAAACCGATATCAACAAGCGGTCCGTGAGACACTATAGTGGCACTTGACAGCCACCGGTAGTAAAGGCAGAGACATATCATTGGACAATTAGTAAATAGTTGATGTCTTCTGGCATGGACACACCGTGTTACCCACCTGATGATGTCCTCTGGCCCGATACGCAGCTCAGCGACGAGCCAGAGTCCGTAGGGGAAGGCTAGCAGGTAGGCTCCCCCTATCAGACAGTACGTGGCCCCCCAGGCCAAGCCCCCTATTATCGCCTTCTTGAAGTCAACGCTGCGAACAAATATAGACATGTGACGCGACCATATGAGGCAGGTTCCGGGAAGAGCCGCGGAGGAAGTGGGGGGTGAGGGGGTATCTCGGAACGGCAGACATGTTATTGGAGGACAAGCTGAATGCAGTACTTTTTGCACACTTTCAGTTGTTTTGTGAAGTGTTCAATGCGTTAATGCGAGTCATATCACGTTCTAAGTCAACATTATTGTGGCCCCAGGCTGCGTTTACCTTATATGAAAACAATGTGAACCCCTTGATTCAGAAGTGTGTCGCGGTTCACATGCAGCATCTTTTTAACACATAAATATTAAAGTAGAATCGCCAGTATTGATGCCAATGACGCATCATTTCGATTGACACGACATATCTAACCATAAATTTCTAACCATAATTCCGAAAAAGTATCAAAAGCTGCCACGAGAGGATTTATTTGAATTTATATCTGCAGTTGATGCATTTGACTATTTTCTCGGCATCTCATGCGAATTTGTCGTTATCGTTTACCTCTTTAAATTTATGAAAACGTAGGAAAATATATAAACATCCGGGTGCATGTCTGCAATACTTACGGATCCACACCGTCAAAGAATGTATTAAATCTCTCCATGAAGAAATCTTCTTTGGTAAGAGACGCAACCACACGTATTTTGTCTATGGTTTCGGCGACAATCTGGCGACAGGTGAACAGATACAGATATTAAAGTTACATGTGCAGCTGACCGTTGCAACGGCTGTACCAAAATAAACATAAACAGGAAATGTTACCTTTGACCACAAGCAGTGTCAACGGCCACCGCCGAACAAAAAGTAGCGCTCCGGACGCTTCTATTGTCTCTTATAATTTAGCGCTTGGGCCCCCTGTCGGTGGCACCGGTAAACGACTTGTGTACACACGTTGATGACGTTTCAAATCAGCACAAGTTCTCATTTTTGTGGCGGACAATTCATGAATTTGAAATGTTTTGCTCATTGGCAGATAATTGGTGAGCGATATGGTAGGTGTTTATTGTCTGTTATGAACCTTAAGGCCTTAGGTTTGTGTTCTTATACGCAAACTTGGCATTCAAAAACAGCGAAACAACTCCACATGCAACTTTAATTAGAATATGCAGCCCAATAAGGGCCACAATAAGGGATACTTATTCTAGATCGTTCATATATATATAGCCCTACAGGTTTAATAGTTGACAATAGATATGTCAAGTTGATGCGGATTTCTATGACAATTGCTCCTGAGGTATAGATTTAGGGGCATTCTATTTTACTTATATAGTAAATGCCTAAACAATGCTATGATTGATAACTTGTTTGAGTTTGGCAAATTTATTTCTCTGGTGATAGGCCTGGAAGCGGGCCTACTCTTTAGTTTGATTTTATGTATTTATATTGGTTCAGAACATATAATTATCAATACACTTGCAAGTTGGTTTATGCCCTGCTCACACGATGCAATACGTTGTAAAGTTCATTGAAACAAATCAAGTTTTCGACCAACTCTGCAATTGGAGGGCCGGTTTTCCACGCATCGTAAGCTTAGCGCATGTTCTAAAGTTTCGATCAACTTCAAGATTTGGGAATTGTCAACCAATCAGCGTCGAGTATTTCAGCCAATCCGCGTTGAGATGATCACGTTCACTTTATTGTTATGGCTATAATGAATGTATGCGTGGCTTGTATGACGTTATGACGCACGATGCACTACTGGTATGTTCGCTAGGTGGCGGCAGTGAAGATTGTTGAAGCGGTTGATAGGCTGTTTGACCGTGTGAACTGTTGACCGACGTATACTTCGACCGTTGTTACGACTATTGAAGGTATAATCGTACCGTGTAAACCCGGCATAAGACGCTGTACTGACCTTGCCGCCCTCTCTGGTTGCCTTGGCGGTCCACTGGGCGAACCGGGTAGTGATGACGGCCTGACCCAGGCTGATGCCCAGGACGGGTGGAGTGTAGGCCAGCAGGGGCAGACCCAGCTCAAAGCCGTACACGCACCCAACCACCGCAGCGCCCACTAGCGTGGAGACTGCGCTGAAGCTGGCCACGAGCACCGTGCCGCTGGCCTACATGGGGTTCAGAGATCAAAAGTCAAGTAATGAAAAAGGTCAAAGGATCATTGCTCAAAGGTCATATAGCCTCAAAGCGGTGGAAGTGGGGTATTAGCAATGTGTCAGGACAACATAGCAGCCTATATTACAGAAGGATATCCTTTAATATAGACATTCCCTAAATCGAACCCTATACGGTCCGAATATCCTTTCAGTATCGGATATCGTCCTGGCCTTGTTTTCTGCTTAGCCCATATTTGAACCTTAACGAGCCAAAGTCCTTTGTGACCTGAATGTATCGTCCCGAGCACATTACGTCTACAGAAAGTATATTGTACAAAGAAGAGAAAATACTACGATGATAATGAATGATAATGAAAATGTTTGTAATTTTGGTCGTCCTCATCAAAAGAGTCAATGACAACCATACCACACATGGTGATGGAATTCGTTATGGAGTTATATACAATGACTGTACCACAGCAGGTTTGCTAGAGCACTATTTTACACTTACTTTATACTGCAAAAATATATACTTGTCATAAATATTTCAATACTACACGTGCCACCTGCTGATGCGCCAGGAAGAAGTTCGTATACAGTACTATTCGGAAAACATGTATCGTTTCGTACTATTTCGTCGATACACTGTTTGTCTCTTACTCGGGGAAACTTACCGCCTGCATCTGTGTCGCCTCGTTGGCAAGCTTGCTGGTGAGAGCTCCGACTTGGTTTTCAGGTCTGTCAAACCAAGCGATCTCCTGAATCAAATAGTGAAATGTCGGATAAAAAACATGTGTACCTTCCGATTTTTTTGTAGGTTGCACGTTCGGCATTACCTGCCTATAAAGGGGATGGGAGTACCACTCTGAATCCCAAAGAATTAAGCAATCTTGTATTTGTTGAGCCCGGGAACAAGCGATATTTTTCAAATGGCGGTGAATGGCGGAAGGTTTGTTTCGGTGGATATCTCGTGGGCTGATAAATTCATGAGTAATGCTTAGGGCCTTTATTCCTTGCACGTAGCTATTTATAAATGTTTCCTGGACATGAATATGTGACATATATGTGGCGTCTTCATCACATTTTTGTGGAATTCCGAAACCTTTGTCACCACCCCTGCTCTCGGATGGCAGGCCGAGCTCGGCCATCCAAGGCCCCCCGGTCCGCCCTGCGGCCGGTGAGCCATGTTACATGGCTAGGCCAGCATGTGAAATCTTGAAACTTCTCGCACCTAATTTCTGCTCCCCCACTCGTCCAATGTTTACTTTCTGTTGAAATGATAACTGTAACACTCTACGACAGACGGGTCAGTGACGCTCGTGGGTAGTAATATCCACTGACCTGTTTCAGAATGGAACTGAAGGTGAGAAGTCTGACTCGCTTGGTCAACCATTCTCCCGCGTACTTCATGGTAGCGAACTGAAAATGGCATGACGACATATAGCGGCGCATACCATCTGAAGAACGAACACAGCATCTGTCTCTTCAATACTTGGCCTTCACGTACAGAATCCTTTCCGGTATACATCGTAAGCATTATTCGTCATACTTTGAAACGTGACAGACCACGCTGCCCACAGTTTTATGTGTGCGTGGGTTCGACCAAACACGCAACGTTACCTTTAAGGCTTGGTAAAATCAGCTCCAGATTGGTATATAAATGACGGGAAACTACCTAAAATCGCGTGAGCCAAGGTGGTATAGTTAACTAAAAGAAGAACGATGATGGGGTTAAATAGAGATGGACAGTACGTATGTGGTGTAACAACGAACAGGGCTTCCCAGTAAATAATTCCACATGTTCAATACCAACGTGGGGTGGTGGTGGTGGATGTTTGGGGTGCCGGGGGAGGGGCGTTGGGGGTGGTGGTGGTGGGCTTTGGGGGTGGTGGTGGTGGCGTTGGAAGGGGTGGTGGGAGGCGTTGGGGACATTGTTGGTGGGCGTTGGGAGTGGTGGTGGGGGCGTTGGGGGTGATGGTGGGGGCGTTGGGAGTGGTTGTGGGGGCGTTGGGAGTGGTGGTGGGGGCGTTGGGAGTGGTGGTGGGGGCGTTGGGATTGGTGGTGGGGGCGTTGGGAGTGGTGGTGGGGGCGTTGGGAGTGGCCAGTGGGGCGTGGGAGTGGTGGTGGGGGCGTTGGGAGTGGTGGTGGGGGCGTTGGGAGTGGTGGTGGGGGCGTTGGGAGTGGTGGTGGGGGCGTTGGGAGTGGTGGTGGGGGCGTTGGGATTGGTGGTGGGGGCGTTGGGAGTGGTGGTGGGAGGCGTTGGGGTTGTTGGTGGGAGGCGTTGAGGGTGGTGGTGGCGGGCCTTGGGGGTGGTAGGAGGCGTTGGTGGTGGTTGTGGGAGGCGTTGGGGACATTGTTGGTGGGCGTTGGGGGTGGTGGTGGTGTGAGGCGTTTGGGACGGCGGTTGTGGGATGAGTCTGATGCACCGCTAATAATAGGAGACGAGGACGAAGCCATCAGGATTAGGACTTGATCCGGACGCAGGGCACTGACCGCTGTGAATCCGGCGGCGCCGACGATGACGGCGATACAGAGCAGGATGGGGGCCTTGGTCGCCAGGATCCGCCGCTGGGTGTCCACGTCATCGTAGTTAAAGATCTGGATCCGAGCCACGGGGGGACGGTCAACAGCCAAACGTGGTAAAGTACATGCATAGGAATCTTTGCACATTGGTAGGAATCTTTGCACATTGATAGGAATCTTTGCACATTGATAGGAATCTTTGCACATTGATAGAAATCTGTGCACATTGATAGGAATCTTTGCACATTGATAGGAATCTTTGCACATTGATAGAAATCTGTGCACATTGATAGGAATCTTTGCACATTGATAGAAATCTTTGCACATTGATAGGAATCTTTGCACATTGATAGGAATCTTTGCACATTGATAAGAATCTTTGCAATGTACATAAAAATGAATCTGTGTAATGTATATTAAAATGAATATTTTTGTAATGTGTATCAAAACGAATCGTTGTAATGTACATTAAAGGAAATCGTTGTAATGTACTTTAAAATGAATCTTTGTAGTGTACATTAAAATGAATCGTTGTAAGGTAAATTAAAAGGAATCGTTGTAATGTACATTAAAAAGAATCGTTGTAATGTAATTTAAAAGGAATCGTTGTAATGTACATTAAAGGGGATTTTTAATCTAGATAGCACAGCTTTGATTTCTTACTCTTGGCTTTCGCTTGTTGGTATGTATCATCAGGTTTGTGTGTATATATGTTTTTGTTCAAGGTGACGCTACTCGATGGCATCTCTTTAAGAGGAACATCAGAAAAGAAATGAAAAACGCAACAGTGAACTTAGCCAAAAAACGGAACGTCGTGAAAAATACAGTAAGAAGACAGTAAGAAGTTTGACAAAAATCGACTTTCGACACTGAGAATGTTGAAAAATCGAAGAAGAAAAAAATCCCCCCTTCCAGACCTCTACCTACTGGGAAACGTCGCGCCAGATTGACTCACCGAGAAGATCTCCCCGATGACAATGGAGGAGGCAGGGAACCCGAACCCCATGATGATCGAAGACACACACCCAATGATCATGTAGCACTTCTCATTCTTATTCAAGGCGAAGATGCGGGTCATCGAGGCTGAGGGTAGCTTCTCGTCCGCCTGCGGGGCAAGTCGTGCATTCACAGATATAGAAGATTTCTGCTAAACCTACCCGGTGGCATATTTTTGTCTGCATTTGAGAATAATTTGCGGTAGAAATACTGACACTTACGTGTCAAGATTATAATATAAGAGCTTCTGTAAGCAATATGTAATCATTAATGCATTGACTCAATCGTCGGTCCTCTTCACACTAGCTTCGGTTACCACAAATTATTTTGGTTCCAGCGCCTATGCCATTATATTGATGGTATAAATATGATTGCATCATGTTCAATGTACACTGAATGCCTACCTCGGCCTGTTTAATGCATAGGGAATGCCTACCTCGGCCTGTTTAATGTATAGGGAATGCCTACCTCGGCCTGTTTAATGTATAGGGAATGCCTACCTCGGCCTGTTTTGATGCATAGGAAATGCCTACCTCGGCACGTTTAATGCATAGGAAATGACAACCTCGGCCTGTTTAATGTATAGGGAATGCCTACCTCGGCCTGTTTAATGTATAGGGAATGCCTACCTTGGCCTGTTTGATGTACAGGGAATGCCTACCTTGGCCTGTTTTATGCATAGGGAATGCCTACCTCGGCCTGTTTGATGCATAGGGAATGCCTACCTCGGCCTGTTTGATGCATAGGGAATGCCTACCTCGGCCTGTTTGATGCATAGGGAATGCCTACCTCGGCCTATTTGATGTACAGGGAATGCCTACCTTGGCCTGTTTGATGCATAGGGAATGCCTACCTCGGCCTGTTTGATGCATAGGGAATGCCTACCTCGGCCTGTTTGATGCATAGGGAATGCCTACCTCGGCCTGTTTGATGCATAGGGAATGCCTACCTCGGCCTGTTTGATGCATAGGGAATGCCTACCTCGGCCTATTTGATGTACAGGGAATGCCTACCTCGGCCTGTTTGATGCATAGGGAATGCCTACCTCGGCCTGTTTTGATGCATAGGGAATGCCTACCTCGGCCTGTTTGATGCATAGGGAATGCCTACCTCGGCCTGTTTGATGCATAGGGAATGCCTACCTCGGCCTGTTTGATGCATAGGGAATGCCTACCTCGGCCTATTTGATGTACAGGGAATGCCTACCTTGGCCTGTTTGATGCATAGGGAATGCCTACCTTGGCCTGTTTTATGTACAGGGAATGCCTACCTTGGCCTATTTGATGTATAGGGAATGCCTACCTCGGCATGTTTGATGCATAGGGAATGCCTACCTCGGCCTGTTTTGATGCATAGGGAATGCCTACCTCGGCCTGTTTGATGCATAGGGAATGCCTACCTCGGCATGTTTGATGCATAGGGAATGCCTACCTCGGCATGTTTGATGCATAGGGAATGCCTACCTCGGCCTGTTTAATGTATAGGGAATGCCTACCTCGGCCTGTTTAATGTATAGGGAATGCCTACCTCGGCCTGTTTGATGCATAGGGAATGCCTACCTCGGCCTGTTTTATGCATAGGGAATGCCTACCTCGGCCTGTTTGATGCATAGGGAATGCCTACCTCGGCCTGTTTAATGTATAGGGAATGCCTACCTCGGCATGTTTGATGCATAGGGAATGCCTACCTCGGCATGTTTGATGCATAGGGAATGCCTACCTCGGCCTGTTTGATGCATAGGGAATGCCTACCTCGGCCTGTTTGATGCATTGGGAATGCCTACCTCGGCATGTTTGATGCATAGGGAATGCCTACCTCGGCCTGTTTGATGCATAGGGAATGCCTACCTCGGCCTGTTTAATGTATAGGGAATGCCTACCTCGGCCTGTTTAATGTATAGGGAATGCCTACCTCGGCATGTTTGATGCATAGGGAATGCCTACCTCGGCCTGTTTGATGCATAGGGAATGCCTACCTCGGCCTGTTTGGTGTGTAGGGAATGCCTACCTCGGCCTGTTTGATGCATAGGGAATGCCTACCTCGGCCTGTTTGATGCATAGGGAATGCCTACCTCGGCCTGTTTAATGTATAGGGAATGCCTACCTCGGCATGTTTGGTGTGTAGGGAATGCCTACCTCGGCATGTTTGATGCATAGGGAATGCCTACCTCGGCATGTTTGATGCATAGGGAATGCCTACCTCGGCCTGTTTGATGCATAGGGAATGCCTACCTCGGCCTATTTGATGTACAGGGAATGCCTACCTCGGCATGTTTGGTGTGTAGGGAATGCCTACCTCGGCCTGTTTGATGCATAGGGAATGCCTACCTCGGCCTATTTGATGTACAGGGAATGCCTACCTCGGCATGTTTGATGTATAGGGAATGCCTACCTTGGCCTGTTTGGTGTATAGGGAATGCCTACCTCGGCCTGTTTGGTGTGTAGGGAATGCCTACCTCGGCCTGTTTGATGCATAGGGAATGCCTACCTCGGCCTGTTTGGTGTGTAGGGAATGCCTACCTCGGCCTGTTTGATGTGCTCCTCCACCTCGCTCAGGGCGCTCACGCTGCTGACCGTAGACATTGCTCTTGACATTTTTCTCTCCACCTCTTCCTCTGTAACAACAACAATGAAATACAGCTTCTTAAAGCTGCTCATACAACTTTCTACCTAAATTATCATTTTCGTCATGTGTTTCTATGTAACGTCCTGGACACATTGTCGGAATGTGTGAATGTCAATTATGTACGAACTTATTAAAGGTAAAAAAACAGCACGATGTCCGAATGTTGATAGCGTACATATTCCCACCCAAACCGCCCCATTTTGGATGAAATTAGGTTGCTTCGCACTTTGCTCTGTTGTGTCTTACACTGACAATTTGTGTCCCTTTACTCTCATAACCTGAATACATCCCTTTCATTCAAAACCTTTTGAACGTTTCTCATGGTTTCTCATATTGCTCTATGAGCCACTTTAACATGGTGTTTCAAAGGAAATCTATATGGCAGCACAATACATCATTCACTCCAATCGCAAGAGGAGGCGATAATGAGGGGAAATACGAGGTGAGCAGGACATGGTCACAGCTGCATAGCCACGTTACCAAAGTATGAACCAGGCATTAAAATCACTGTACCTTTTCCTTCCTTCTTCTCTTCAGAGCCTTTCATCTGTGACGAAAATAAGGAGTCGATTCATGCGACATCGAATACGAATTTTAACGATGTCGTGATCACATCATGATTATTGCATGGTAACTATGTTAGGTTTGGTTACGATACTCCCCAGGCCCCATTAGCTTTGACCGTTCTGATGTTCCGAAGAATGGTGTATATATTATATCCATATAGACATGGCTCAGAGCATGTCGATTTCGCAGACCAACGCCTTTCTTGTGCCCATGGGACGGCATCTCTCACTTGGCCGGAAGCTTATGTAGGCATTAATAAGGCCAACTTCTGAGGGTACACCACATCTACCAATCCGTGCCATGATGTGGCACACTTACAGTGGTATAGACCGATCCAGGCTGCCAATCATTCATTGATGTCATTTGTTGATTTTATTCAATCGTGTGGCGAACAAAGGTCGTCCACGTGCGTTATGTCCGACTAACAAGTCAGACAAACAAAGCGGCACACGCCACTTTCTTGTCAGTTTCAGAGATGAGTACTTCTCATTTGTACCTACCATCAGGTATGATTGTCAATTTCATACTCGCGATTAACGAGAAAGCATTCAAGCCCAGGCGGGGCTTAGTTCAGAGTGAGCAACGGTGTTTTATCAGCCGGCAGATATCACCGTGCATGTTGTATATACAAATGCTGGATGGCACAAAGTAGTGGATGGTCTACCTGGTTTGACGCCAGCAGGTAGTACAGTCCGTTCTTGGCCATCAGCTCGTCGTGATTGCCCTGTTCCCACAGGACCCCCTCGTTGATGATGTAGAGGGTGTCACAGTTCCTGACCGTCGACAGTCTGTGGGCGATGGTGATCGTCGTCCGGCCACGTGACGCCTGCAGAAAAACACGGTGGATACGTTTGCATGAACCCACGAAATGTATTATTGTAGTAAACGTTAGGCGTGAGTAATACGTGAGCTATGCTGAAACAATGGTTTGCCCCTACATGGAAGAACAACCCATCGCATCCACAACTAATTGTATCATATTCAAGTTATTGTGACAGTGATCGCATTCTTGTTATCGTCGAAATTTGCTTAAAGAAGTGATTACATTGAAAGATCGAATTAATGGATGCGCAAAGTGGCCCTTTAAACAGCAATATGGGACCCTCCAGGTCCACGTCCAGTGAGTCCGAAATCCCACCGGGATCCAGTGAGCATGCTGTGAGTTCGAAAGCCCACGACCCCACCATATTTTTTGTGAAACATGAAGAGGTTTTCATGATCGGTTTTTGTTTTTCGGAGACGTCCTCAAAGTGGAGTCGGCCCCCCCCCCCGCTCTCCCCGCCTCATTTTCAAAATCGCGAATCCGCTTTTGAAATCCGTGTAAGTGTTCTCGCCCGTCTACGCCTGTATCATAACTGGCACTATAGAGTCACTCGTTGAACGTCTCACCCACATCCACATGAACAAGTGTTACCTCGTCAAGAGCCTGTTGGACGGCCACCTCGCTCTCCGTGTCCAGGGCCGACGTACACTCGTCCAGCAGCAGAATCTTGGGCTTCCGGATCAGAGCTCTGGCCAATGAGATCCTCTGCTTCTCTCCACGACTCAGCAGCGTCGCGGCCGAGTTCAGCATTGTCTCATAACCCTAGGAAGACAAGTAAACTTAATATATATACGTACTATATAATATAAATTGTCTCATAACCCTGTGGGTGGACTATACCGTTGTCGCTTTGAAAACTTTGGAGAGTACTCGTAGCATGGGTTTATTCGTTCAAATAATAGGTGATTGGACGTGAATCTCATCTGATGAACATTTTCGTTGCGGGACACAAAATATAGCCGATGTATAGCGGCTTGCTCCAGCTTCACTCTCTGCATATCAATAAGGGTTAGATGACATCTGTAGTCATATAAAAAAAAACAATCATCTTAATGACCAATTAATATATACGAAATGTTAGATGTAATGTTAGTGTAAATGAAACGCAGTACTTGCATATATATTGCCATTTATCTGAAAATCAGGCTAATCATCGCCAACTCCGCGTAGAAAGAATAAACAATTATTGGATAGTGATTATTCATGGGCCTTTGTCGTAAATAAGTCTAGTATGTTTAAGGCGCTTACGTTTGGCAGTTTGAGGATGAATTCATGGGCCTTGGCGTCCTTAGCAACCTGTTCGATCTCCGCCCGCGTGGCGTCAGGGCGACCGAACCGGATGTTGTCCTCTACAGTGGTGGCAAAAAGTACGGGATCCTGGCTAACAACGCCAATCTGAGAACGCAGCCATTTTATGTTGAGTTTCCTAATATCGTGGCCGTCCAGTTTGACCTGAGGAAAAAAAGGAACGATGAAATTGGATTGTATGCGACGCCATCTTGAATTATGATAATATTTACTATGCTATGTCAATCGTGCGTAAATTAAACGTTTAATGTGTGCGTACTGTGTGTGCACAGTGTGTACTGTACTATGTATTGGGAAGCGTATTTTCTGCGTCAAATTAGAGTGCCATTTATATGAATTCATCCAAAGGATGATACATTTCTCGCATTCAAAATTTACATTTGGAACGTTCATAAACTCAGATAACAAGCGAACATGTCGTGCACGAGAGCATCCACCCATTCAAACGTGAATAAAGCAAGAGTATATAGACATTAAAAACACTTATATTGCATATATATACAAATTTGGGCCTACATTTATTGCTCTTTGCTTGTGTATACGTTAATCAGGTTTAAGTAGTATGATTTTTTGTTGGGAAAAAAGTGATCTGGCACTGACCGTTCCTCTCTCGGGGTCATAGTACCTCTGGAGCAGCTGGATGGTGGTGCTCTTGCCGCAGCCACTGGGACCAACCAGAGCCACGTTCTTACCGTGTGGGATGTGCAACGTCAGACCTTTCGACACCTAGAAAAGCGAACCGCCAAGGAAGGCAACTGTAACCGAACGTTTCCATTGGCCGAAAATACAAAGATGGATATCGTTCAAAGCTGCGCGGCGTAAGGCCGTCATAGCTCACAAATATAAATAACAACGATGTGTTGTCCATCGCTCTGTTTTTCAGCATTGATTTAATACCCGCAATTGGCCATCATAATATAGAAATCCATATAGACGATACTGTGTCAGCAAAGCCGTATCACCCTGAATAACTGAATTATATGTTATAATGACTAGTTTATTGATAAGAGTAAGTCGTCTTTTGGCTTATATCTGGCGATCTTGCGCATGAAATACATAAAATATAGCCTGTGCATTGTTTAGCGTATAATAAGGATTTTTATAATGGGTAAAGGTTCACAAAGGGAAAACGGACGCCCCGATCATTCTCTATGTACATCTACCATTCCGATATCCGCCCTGTACATGATATAGCTTTGGATTACTGTGGTGTGATACATCGGCACTCACCTGAGCCTCCTTCCGGCTGGGATAGGCGAAGTGGATGTCCTCGAAGTCCACATCTCCGACCACATTGGAGGGAGTGTCTCCTTCCTCGTCCAAACTGTCAATCTCGGAACGCTACCGAAGGACATTTACACCTCAACATATGTGTCTAATATGACATTTGTTAGTTTTTTTAAATCGCCGGTCATTATGACACGACGCTTTCGTTTTCGGGCAAATGTTTATGTATGGTATTCCCTTTCTGTTACAAGTGCTCGGAATATAACATCGCACGCTGCTTCATTGGCGTATTTTGGTTTAAATGTGAATTTAAAATGTTGAGCCACATGTAAAGAGATAAATATATTGTACTCGGCAAAATTATCCACGAAAACACATGAATTCCCGGCGAAGGACATGAAGTCCCATGTTGTTACCGTATTTTCCATATTGTACGACGACAGGTACGATGTATGAGTATATTGTTTGGTAACAGGCTGGAATGTCAATTCAGCGTTCCTATTTCGCACTATATGGATATACGCTGAGCTCCATTAGCGTAACAAGGCGACTATATAAAGTTCTCCACAAATATATGTGTGGACTTGCTACAGGGGTGGCCCCCCCATCAAAATGTACTAGGGGCTTCAGTGTCCAACCTAAACCAGGGGCCTATTTCACGAACATATTTTAGCCAGGTATAGGGCTTAGTCGGCTAAAATCGCCCATCATTTATATGGTAACTTTAGCCGAGTGAGCCCAGGAGTCGGCTAAACTGTCTTCGTGAAATCCGCCACATGGTGGTATGTGACACCGTTGTGGCGTGTCGTGCTGTACTTTGGCCTACATACCTGGTCGATGAGGTTGTAGAGACCGTGCGCGGCGGCCCGGGCGCTGGAGACGTACTCCCCGTTAGCGGTGATCCAGGCCAGACAGCGGGTGAATATCATGGCAGAGACTGTCACCTGCCGGACACAACAAGTCTCCCCATGAATTCATCTGTATCTATAATGGTGTATCTACATTAAATGGTGGCTTAATTCATCATTAATACCAGTTTGGGTGATACGACATCTATATTGTTGGAAGAGTACGCCGTTATCTTATGCGATCGAATTCGAAACCGTTGAATCTGTGAATATATATATATATATATATATATACCAACCGTGATTGAGGCATGCATCGTTAACTTTAACCCATGATATGTGTGCAGCTCCGATTTGCAAGTTATGTACATGACATTGTACGCATTTAACAGAAGTATTTCGATTAATGATCAATTCTTCATGATTTCCTCGCCATGAAGCCTATTTGAGCTACATCCTGGAGACTGTCAGACATGACTGCTGGCTCTGGCCAAGGCGCTGCGTACTAACCTGGAGCAGTGCTGCCGGTTCCTTCAACAGCCCGATGGTGTAGCGATGGCCGCCCACCCAGAACACCAGCATGATGACCAGCATGACCACGAACTGGCCGATGCCGTTGGCCGCAGCGATGGTCATGCCAGCTACCTGGCCGATGGCCCTAGCTCGCTCCAGCTTCACTTCGTACCTGGCGTCAGACAATAGGGAAATACGGTAACAACACCTGGCCGATGGCCCTGGCTCGCTCCAGCTTCACTTGGTACCTGGCGTCATATAATAGGAAAAATACTGTAACAACGCAAGTTGGTACGGTCGGGACGGTGATTTTACGCGGCCGATGACCCGGGCTCGCTCCGGCTTCAATTCGTACCTGGCGTCATACAATAGGGAAAATACGGTAACAACACCGTGTTAAGGATACCAATATGTCAATCAAATTAAAAATAGTTTGACGAGACAATGCCGCATGCCAGTTATGATCATAATTACAATTAACAGCAATAATACCGCAATATCTCCCGCGTCGTTGCCTACCTGTTGGTCTGGGTGTCGTTGCCTACCTGTTGGTCTGGGTGTCGTTGCCTACCTGTTGGTGTGGGTGTCGTTACCTACCTGTTGGTCTGGGTGTCGTTGCCTACCTGTTGGTCTGGGTGTCGTTGCCTACCTGTTGGTCTGGGTATCGTTGCCTACCTGTTGGTCTGGGTGTCGTTGCCTACCTGTTGGTCTGGGTGTCGTTGCCTACTTGTTGGTCTGGGTGTCGTTGCCTACCTGTTGGTCCGGGCGTCGTTGCCTACCTGTTGGTCTGGGTGTCGTGGCGTACCTGTTGGTCTGGGTGTCGTTGCCTACCTGTTGGTCTGGGTGTCGTTGCCTACCTGTTGGTCTGGGTGTCGTTGCCTACCTGTTGGTCTGGGTGTCGTTACCTACCTGTTGGTCTGGGTGTCGTTGCCTACCTGTTGGTCTGTGTGTCGTTGCCTACCTGTTGGTCTGGGTGTCGTTGCCTACATGTTGGTCTGGGTGTCGTTGCCTACCTGTTGGTCTGGGTGTCGTTGCCTACCTGTTGGTCTGGGTGTCGTTGCCTACGTGTTGGTCTGGGTGTCGTTGCCTACCTGTTGGTCTGGGCGTCGTTGCCTACCTGTTGGTCTGGGTGTCGTTGCCTACCTGTTGGTCTGGGTGTCGTTGCCTACCTGTTGGTCTGGGCGTCGTTGCCTACCTGTTGGTCTGGGTGTCGTTGCCTACCTGTCGGTCTGGGTGTCGTTGCCTACCTGGTGGTCTGGGTGTCGTCGCCTACCTGTTGGTCTGGGTGTCGTTGCCTACCTGTTGGTCTGGGTGTCGTTGCCTACCTGTTGGTCTGGGCGTCGTTGCCTACCTGTTGGTCTGGGTGTCGTTGCCTACCTGCTGGCCTGTGTGACGTTGCCTACATGTAGGTCTGGGTGTCGTTGCCTACCTGTTTGTCTGGGTGCCGTTGCCTACCTGTTGGTCTGGGTGTCGTTGCCTACCTGTTGGTCTCTGTGTCGCTGCCTACCTGTTGGTCTGGGTGTCGTTGCCTCCCTGTTGGTCTGGGTGTTGTTGCCTACCTGTTGGTCTGGGTGTCGTCGCCTACCTGTTGGTCTGGGTGTCGTTGCCTTCGTGTTGGTCTGGGTGTCGTTGGCTACCTGTTGGTCTGGGCGTCGTTGCCTACCTGTTGGTATGGGTGTCGTTGCCTACCTGTTGGTTTGGGTGTCGTTGCCTACCTGTCGGTCTGGGTTTCGTTGCCTACCTGCTGGTCTGGGTGTCGTTGCCTACCTGTTGGTCTCGGTGTCGTCGCCTACCTGTTGGTCTGGGTGTCGTTGCCTACCTGTTGGTCTGGGTGTCGTTGCCTACCTGTTGGTCTGGGTGTCGTTGCCTACCTGTTGGTCTGGGTGTCGTTGCCTATCTGTTGGTCTCGGTGTCGTTGCCTACCTGTTGGTCTGGGTGTCGTTGCCTACCTGTTGGTCTGGGCGTCGTTGCCTACCTGCTGGTCTGGGTGTCGTTGCCTACCTGTCGGTCTGGGTGTCGTTGCCTACCTGCTGGTCTGGGTGTCGTTGCCTAATTTTTGGTCTGGGCGTCGTTGCCTACCTGCTGGTCTGGGCGTCGTTGCCTCCCTGTTGGTCTGGGTGGCGTTACCTACGTGTTGGACTGGGTGTCGTTGCCTACCTGCTGGTCTGGGTGTCGTTGCCTAGCTACCTGGTGGTCTGGGTGTCGTTGCCTACCTGTCGGTCTGGGTGGCGTTACCTACGTGTTGGTTTGGGTGTCGTTGCCTACCTGCTGGTCTGGGTGTCGTTGCCTAGCTACCTGCTGGTCTGGGTGTCGTTGCCTACCTGTCGGTCTGGGTGTCGTTGCCTACCTGTTGGTCTGGGTGTCGTTGCCTACCTGTTGGTCTGGGTGTCGTTGCCTAATTTTTGGTCTGGGCGTCGTTGCCTACCTGTTGGTCTGGGTGTCGTTGCCTACCTGTTGGTCTGGGTGTCGTTGCCTACCTGTTGGTCTGGGTGTCGTTGCCTACCTGTTGGTCTGGGCGTCGTTGCCTACCTGCTGGTCTGGGTGTCGTTGCCTACCTGTCGGTCTGGGTGTCGTTGCCTACCTGCTGGTCTGGGTGTCGTTGCCTAATTTTTGGTCTGGGCGTGGTTTCCTACCTGCTGGTCTGGGCGGCGTTGCCTAATTTTTGGTCTGGGCGTCGTTGCCTACCTGCTGGTCTGGGCGTCGTTGCCTCCCTGTTGGTCTGGGTGGCGTTACCTACGTGTTGGACTGGGTGTCGTTGCCTACCTGCTGGTCTGGGTGTCGTTGCCTAGCTACCTGCTGGTCTGGGTGTCGTTTCCTACCTGTCGGTCTGGGTGGCGTTACCTACGTGTTGGTCTGGGTGTCGTTGCCTACCTGTTGGTCTGGGCGTCGTTGCCTCCCTGTTGGTCTGGGTGGCGTTACCTACGTGTTGGTCTGGGTGTCGTTGTCTACCTGCTGGTCTGGGTGTCGTTGCCTAGCTACCTGCTGGTCTGGGTGTCGTTGCCTACCTGTCGGTCTGGGTGTCGTTGCCTACGTGTTGGTCTGGGTGTCGTTGCCTACCTGTTGGTCTGGGCGTCGTTGCCTACGTGTTGGTCTGGGTGTCGTTGCCTACCAGTTGGTCTGGGTGTCGTTGCCTAATTTTTGGTCTGGGCGTCGTTGCCTACCTGTTGGTCTGGGTGTGTACTTGCCTACCTATTGGTCTGTTTGTCGTTGCCGCTGAAGGCCTGGACTATCCGGACCTATCTGCTGATCTGTTTGTCGTTGCCGCTGAAGGCCTGGACTATCCGGACCTACCTGCTGGTCTGTTGGTCGTTGCCGCTGAAGGCCTGGACTATCCGGACCTACCTGCTGATCTGTTTGTCGTTGCCGCTGAAGGCCTGGACTATCCGGACCTACCTGCTGGTCTGTTTGTTGTTGCCGCTGAAGGCCTGGACTATCCGGATCGAAAGGCCTGGACTATCCGGACCTACCTACTGGTCTGTTTGTCGTTGCCGCTGAAGGCCGGGACTATCCGAACCTACCTGCTGGTCTGTTTGTCGTTGCCGCTGAAGGCCTGGACTATCCGCACCTACCTGCTGGTCTGTTTGTCGTTGCCGCTGAAGGCCTGGACTATCCGGACCTACCTGCTGGTCTGTTGGTCGTTACCGCTGAAGGCCTGGACTATCCGGACCTACCTGCTGGTCTGTTGGTCGTTGCCGCTGAAGGCCTGGACTATCCGGACCTACCTGCTGGTCTGTTTGTCGTTGCCGCTGAAGGCCTGGACTATCCGGACCTACCTGCTGGTCTGTTTGTCGTTGCCGCTGAAGGCCTGGACTATCCGGACCTACCTGCTGGTCTGTTTTGTCGTTGCCGCTGAAGGCCTGGACTATCCGCACCTCCCTGCTGGTCTGTTTGTCGTTGTCGCTGAAGGCCTGGACTATCCGGACCTACCTGCTGGTCTGTTGGTCGTGGCCGCTGAAGGCCTGGACTATCCGCACCTACCTGCTGGTCTGTTTGTCGTTGCCGCTGACGGCCTGGACTATCCGGACCTACCTGCTGGTCTGTTGGTCGTTACCGCTGAAGGCCTGGACTATCCGGACCTACCTGCTGGTCTGTTGGTCGTTGCCGCTGAAGGCCTGGACTATCCGGACCTACCTGCTGGTCTGTTTGTCGTTGCCGCTGACGGCCTGGACTATCCGGACCTACCTGCTGGTCTGTTGGTCGTTACCGCTGAAGGCCTGGACTATCCGGACCTACCTGCTGGTCTGTTGGTCGTTGCCGCTGAAGGCCTGGACTATCCGGACCTACCTTCTGGTCTGTTTGTCGTTGCCGCTGACGGCCTGGACTATCCGGACCTACCTGCTGGTCTGTTGGTCGTTACCGCTGAAGGCCTGGACTATCCGGACCTACCTGCTGGTCTGTTGGTCGTTGCCGCTGAAGGCCTGGACTATCCGGACCTACCTGCTGGTCTGTTTGTCGTTGCCGCTGAAGGCCTGGACTATCCGGACCTACCTGCTGGTCTGTTTGTCGTTGCCGCTGAAGGCCTGGACTATCCGGACCTACCTGCTGGTCTGTTGGTCGTTGCCGCTGAAGGCCTGGACTATCCGGACCTACCTGCTGGTCTGTTGGTCGTGGCGGCTGAAGGCCTGGACTATCCGCACCTACCTGCTGGTCTGTTTGTCGTTGCCGCTGAAGGCCTGGACTATCCGCACCTACCTGCTGGTCTGTTTGTCGTTGCCGCTGAAGGCCTGGACTATCCAAACCTACCTGCTGGTCTGTTTGTCGTGGCCGCTGAAGGCCTGGACTATCCGGACTTACCTGCTGGTTAAGACGAAAATTTTCAATTTTCGTCTTATGTCGGTGTGTTCCGTTATTAAGACGAAAATTTTCAATTTTCGTCTTATGTCGGTGTGTTCGGTTTGTCTGTGAGTCTGTCTGTGTGTAACGCGGGGCATTATCTTTCGAATGCCTTAAGATATCGACTTTCAAATTCACAGAAAGATGCGGAATGGCAATCGTCAGGCTCCGTTCGTAGATGGGCCATGTAGGTCAAAGGTCAAGGTCACAGGAATTTTTCGAAATTCGCTTAACCATTGTAAGATAGGACCAAAAAACGGGAAAATCGCTATAACGTTCGCAGTTTCCAATCAATGGTGCTGCCAATTATTTCACGTATTGGGCCCATTAGTACCTTCTATATCGTCTTTCATTTGTGCAAATCGCCCGTATAGTTTTCCCGCTAAAAATTCCCAAAGTTTAACATGGGACCCTATGGGAGCATTTTGGCGGGAATCAGGCCTTCTTAATTTCTCCATGAAGGGCACATGTCAGACAAACGACACCTTGCGTGAGAAATGACATTAGTATTTGGGCATAAAATATTATATTGACCAAGGTTACGCTTCCAAGTTCAAGGTCACATCAAGGTCAAGGTTACGAAACATGTTTTCCCGTGTATCTTCGTTAATATTTCGTCTAGAGATTCGCTGTTTGGTTGAGAGTATTCGTCGGGGAGAGGCGGTGACGCACTACTCGCTCAGATTTTTCCGGGTACTGAACGATTTTCGAGTAATCGGCCAATCAATATTCAGCGTACGTGTCAAGTGGCGTTTTGAAATTTGCAAGGCCATAACTCGGTCAATATTTGAGCTAGGGAGCCCAGATTTGGCATGAATGGAGAGAAAAATGTGAGCTAGGCTGATCAAAACCACCTCAGAATTGCTCTAGGACGCTTAGTTTGGCCGCTAGAGCGCTCGCAAGAGGTGCACCCCCCTCCATGCCGACGCTCCCATTACGAGTCAACGGCGATATGGACCGGCACTCTTTCGGGGTTGCGATGGCCGCCGTTCGCTTAATAGCGACGCTAGAGAGTCGGGACCGGTTGCAAAAGACGGGCAAACGTCGACTTGGGTATGGAAACCGCATTCGTTTTTTGCCTATCACGCTTAGTTCCGCCGCTAGGGGGCTCCGTAATTCAGCGATGACGAGTCCGAGAAGAGCGATTAGGGCGCGACCAAGGACGCGTAGAAAGTCGTGATTTGAACGTATTCACTCTAAACGAAGGCCTCGACCTGGAAAAATAGCCCGCGTTCAACAGCAGCCGTTAGATGGCGCTCGTCCAGTACATCACGATCCATTTTGGGCTAATTTGCGCTTTCAGCCAGCAATTTGGCCTCAGTACTACAGCTTTAAGGGGGCGATATGGTCTCCAACGCCAGGCTGAACAACCAATGAGCGAGCGGCGATGGGTCTTAACATAGTCGAATTGGTCCCATAACCACAATTTTCGTCTGCTTTCTCAAGCTGTGCTTGACGGTCTAGTTAAGACGAAAATTTTCAATTTTCGTCTTATGTCGGTGTGTTCGGTTTGTCTGTCTGTCTGTCTGTGAGTCTGTCTGTGTGTAACGCGGGGCATTATCTTTCGAATGCCTTAAGATATCGACTTCCAAATTCACAGAAAGATGCGGAAAGGCAATCGTCAGGCTAAGTTCGTAGATGGGCAATATAACTCAAAGGTTAACGTCACGATGACGTCATACGTCCAAAACACATTTTCCACTCTAGCTCTCTTAATATTGCAGCTAGAGAGCCGCAATTAGTGTCAAAATACTCAGCTCCTCAAAATCTTTCGCGTTACTGACATCAGATTTGACGTAGGATAAAAAGTTTTCGCGCCACAGGCAGCTAAAAATTCAAATTTTTTTTTTTTTTTTTTTTTTTTAAAGAGTTTGAGATATCGACTCCTCTTTCTGCACAGACAATGCCACGGCCCTCCGTCAGGCTAAGTTCGTAGATGGGCCATGTAGGTCAAAGGTGAAGGTCACAGGAATTTTTCGAAATTCGCTTAACCATTGATAGATAGGACCAAAAATCGGCAAAATCGCTATAGCGTTCCGAGTTTTTGCTTAATGACGCTCAGAATTAATTCACGTATTAGGCTCGTAAGTACCTTGTATACAGTGTTTTAATTTTGAAAATCGTCCGAATAGTTCTTCCGCGAAAAATTCCCAAAGTTTAACATGGGACCCTATGGCAGCATTTTGGCGGGAACATGATCTCAATTTCTCCGTGAAGGTTACAAGTGAGACAAACGTCACCGGGCGTGATACATGACATCAGTAATTGGGCACGAATAACTATATTGGTCATGGTCACGCTCCCAAGGCCAAGGTCACAGCAAGGTCAAGGTTACGAAACAGATTATCCCGCGGTACTCCGTTCATATCGGGTCTAGAGATTCGCTGTTTGGTTGAGAGTATTCGTCGGAGAGAGGCGGTGACGAACTACTCGCTCAGATTTTTCCGGGTACTGAACGATTTTCGAGTAATCGGCCAATCAATATTCAGCGTACTTGTCAAGTGGCGTTTTGAACTTTGCAAGGCCATAACTCGGTCAATATTTGAGCTAGGGAGCCCAGATTTGGCATGAATGGAGAGAGAAATGTGAGCTAGGCTGATCAAAACCACCTCAGAATTGCTCTAGGACGCTTAGTTTGGCCGCTAGAGCGCTCGCAAGAGGTGCACCCCCCTCCATGCCGACGCTCCCATTACGAGTCAACGGCGATATGGACCGGCACTCTTTCGGGGTTGCGATGGCCGCCGTTCGCTTAATAGCGACGCTAGAGAGTCGGGACCGGTTGCAAAAGACGGGCAAACGTCGACTTGGGTATGGAATCCGCCTTCGCTTTTAGCTTATCACGCTTAGTTCCGCCGCTAGGGGGCTCCGTAATTCACCGATGACGAGTCCGAGAAGAGCGATTAGGGCGCGACCAAGGACGCGTAGAAAGTCGTGATTTGAACGTATTCACTCTAAACGAAGGCCTCGACCTGGAAAAATAGCCCGCGTTCAACAGCAGCCGTTAGATGGCGCTCGTCCAGTACATCACGATCCATTTTGGGCTAATTTGCGCTTTCAGCCAGCAATTTGGCCTCAGTACTACAGCTTTAAGGGGGCGATATGGTCTCCAACGCCAGGCTGAACAACCAATGAGCGAGCGGCGATGGGTCTTAACATAGTCGAATTGGTCCCATAACCACAATTTTCGTCTGCCTTCTCAAGCTGTGCTTGACGGTCTAGTTCTGTGAGTCTGTCTGTTTGTCACATCGCGCATTAGCTGTCGAATGCCTTAAGATATCGACTTCATAATTCACAAAAAGATGTGGAATGGCAATCGTCAGGCTAAATTCGTAGATGGGCCATGTAGGTCAAAGGTCAAGGTCACAGGAATTTTTCGAAATTCGCTTAACCATTGTAAGATAGGACCAAAAAACGGTAAAATCGCTATAACGTTCGCAGTTTCCATTCAATCAAGCTGCAAATTATTTCACATATTGGGCCTATTAGTACCTTCTATATTGTCTTTTATTTGTGCAAATCGCCCATATAGTTTTCCTGCTAAAAACTCCCAAAATTTAACATGGGACCCTATGGGAGCATTTTGGCGGGAATCAGGCCTTCTTAATTTCTCCATGAAAGGGACATGTCAGACAAACGACACCTTGCATGAGAAATGACATTAGTATTTGAGCGTAAAATATTATATTGACCAAGGTCACGCTTCCAAGGTCTAGGTCACATCACGGTCAAGGTTGCGAAACCTATTTTGCCGCGTAACTTCGTTAATATTTGGTCTAGAGATTCGCAAATTGTTTCAGAGTATTCTTCAGAGAGATACGCAATAGTAACGTGCCCTCAGATTTCACCTCACATTTATAGTTTTCGAGTTATTGGACGATCAATTTTGACATTGCCGAAAGTGCAAAAAATTCGCTGTGACTACATCAATCCAGGTAGATGACTCATATGTGGTGGAATATGTACCCTTATTACTGGCATCATGTTTGCCAAATTGCATCGAAATCGAAGCAGTAGTTTGGACGCTAGCAAATAATCACACTTTAACATGGCCAAGCCCATTATAAGGCCTCGATACGCCAAATGACTGACGACGTGCCATGCCAACGTCATGAAATGGGCCTTAACATAGTCGAATTGGTCCCATAACCCCAATTTTCGTCTTCCTTCTCAAGCTTTGCTTGACCGTCTAGTCTGTTTGTCGTTGCCGCTGAAGGCCTGGACTATCCGCACCTACCTGCTGGTCTGTTTGTCGTTGCCGTTGAAGGCCTGGACTATCCGGACCTACCTGCTGGTCTGTTTGTCGTTGCCGCTGAAGGCCTGGACTATTCGAATGGCACTCATGGACTCCTCAGCCACGTTGCCCGCCTCTCCGTACGCCTTCATCTGCTTCTGGGCGTAACGCCGAACGATCTGACATGACATCAAATGAAATGTTGCTATATTAGACCGATTTGGTGCGTATGGAGGTCAAACAGGGCCGATAAGCCTAACGGAAAAAATTAATGGGTTGGGTAAAACATGCCCCATATTCTTAGTGCCAGGGCAAAACCCACGCAAACGACCTGAAGAGGACGCCTGGATTGCCAGGTCAATTATGTTGATGTGTTAAGCATCATCGTCATTTTATCGTCGTCATCATCATCATCATCATCATCATCGTCATCATCATCAAAGAAAAGTGTGATAGGGATCAGACAGAATGGGATCAGAGACTCACGGAGGATGAGACGCCTGCGGCCACCATTGTGATGGGGATCAGGCAGAATGCGATCAGGGCCAGCAGCCAGTCTCCCAGAAAGGCGATGACGATGCTAGAGATGAACTGGGCCAGCCATGTCAAGCTGGTGGCAAACTTCTCCCCCATTCCAGACTGCATCTTCAACGTGTCTCTGTCACATTGGCAAGTCCGAAATAATTGAGCGCCGCGGAAATTAAAAATTTAGGTACACCAGTAAAATGTTACTCACAAAATTTTGATAAATACAACTACGCAAGAATAATTTTTAATGAAACTGCAAACATAAGTTATACTTATGTGTGATACGTACAATATTGAAGCAACATGCCTTTATCCAGATAGAGCCTCTAATCAAAGTAATCAAAGTTTCCTTTGGGTTCTTGCTTTGTAATTTATATTCATATATTTTTTTGTGACCACATGACTCATCGTAATATATTAGCCTCAGTTTCTGCCTTTGTTTGTGCTCAATCCCAAGATTGTTTACCGTTGTATATGGATGTTGTATTGACAACGAACATTATAATTATTAAACTAATGCAAACAAAAATGTTACCCGTGATATTACATTACAGTTTAGCAAGGCGATGCCACTCACTCGGCCAAGCAGCTGATGATGGCGCCAGGCTCGTGAAGGTCAAAGTAGGCCATGTCCTGCCTGATGATGTTCCGGAAGGCGGTGGCGCGGACCCTCTTCACCACGCTGGCAGTACCCATCAGCCAGAGACACATCCCCGCAAAGTTCAGCACCAGGGACGTGCAGGCCAGGATACCAAGGGTCTCAGCCAGATTCCTGGCAATCTCGTGGATTTTTTCCTTCTTCTGGTCATATGTGGCATTCGCTGCTCTATGGGGATAGAAATAGCTGTTTATAGGGTCCATGAGGACGTTTTATATTACTTGACTTTTAAACATAAAGGGTGAGGTGGACAGAGTGTCGAGTTGTCTCATTTTGACAAAAACTGAAACACTTTTTTAAAATTATGATTTGAAGTATTCGTGACATACCTTCATGTGGGGCCCTTGGATGTGACGTTTTGCTCTTTATGTGGGTGTCACAGTGAATAAATAGAGCTAGAACTAGAGTTATTGCCGTGTGTTATTACTAAAATACGGAACCGCCCGGCGTATTTAGATTTTACAACTGTTATTTACGAGCATTTGGTTTTAGTGCTGGGGTATATGGTGAAAATGTTAGTACATACCAACAGTTTTTTTTTTTTTTTTTTTAATAAAATGTTTTATTTAAGAAAGCGGACAAGTTACAGACAGTTTATGCAATATAACATCGGCAATGTAAGTACTAAAGTACTAAAGTACCTTATTTGGCAGTAAGGCATCAATTAGATCGCATATTCGATCTTTTTTAATTAACTTGTAAACAGTTCTTCTGGAACGTAATTCTGACATATAAAATGTTTTTCTAATCGGTGATGCACTTACATCTCTTAACAACAGAAATTCCTTATAGATCAGGTAAGATATCAGGTTGATAATAAAAGCTTCATCAGTCGGTAATCCTGTTAAGATTACATCTTCTAAAGTTATGACTCGCTTAAGGACTGGTTCAACCTTTGACCAGATATCTCTTGCATGCTTACATTCAAACAATAGATGTTTGACATCACACACATTTTTACAGAAATCACATGTATTATTGTTGCGTAGTTTCCATTTGTACAGATTTGACGGACATGCAAGTATATCGTAAAGTACCTTAAAATTGAATTCTGCTATTTTTACATCGAAAACATTTTTAACTTTTCTGAGGTATATACTGTCAAAATTTAACTTATTTTCATCAAACGCGTTCTTCCATTTCGATTCAGCTTTTGATCTCGAAATATTTCTCCTACAAAAAAAGTAATACAATTTGCTTTTCAGTTATACAACTCCTTAGAGAGTATACACTGATGTTGTTTAACTTTTTTGTTAAAAAAAGTGACATTTTGGTTGCCCCAGAGATGATGGCCAAGGGCAATGTCCCTGTCCATGACCGGAGCCGCCGGTTGGGACTGATTAAATGCAACAATAACCTCTCTATTGAAGCTTGGGATCTGACATAATATCGGCAACGATTTTTCATTTGCAAACGGGTGACGGTTATATACGTATTCAAAACCAACTGATTGCATAAAGTGGTTTGCTATGAGTGCCCACGTTTCATCTTTAGAGGTAATAATTCTCGGCAGCCAGGCTGCTCCTAAATACTTAATGTATGCTTCAATATCTGTCATAATTAAACCGCCTTGTTCAACTGGAGCAATCACGAGCGAACGTCTCAGTCTTTTTTTCCCCATATGAAATCGTAAAAAAGTTTAGTCAGCTCTTTCATCGTTTCAGCTGAGATTAGCGTACAACTAGCGATAAACGTAATTTTTGACAAGGCCAGTGTTTTTAAAATTGTTATTTTCCCGAAAAGCGTCAGGTTTCGTTTATTCCAACTAGCTAGCATGCTTTCTATAGATTTAACTTTTTTTTCCCAATTCATGCAATAACATTCGTCCTTGTTGTGTCCGATATACACACCAAGGGCTCGTATAGGCTCGTTTGTGAAGCATATATCATGTAGTTTGCCTGAGAATCCCCGAAGGCTCCCTATTGCCAAACCAAAAGTCTTATCAATGTTTAACACAGGTCCTGCGAACTTTGAGAACAACTTGATTTCCTGAATGGCTTCATTGATAGAGTCCATACCGTTAAGAAACAGCGTTGCATCATCTGCATATTGCGAGATTTTAATTACTCTGATGCTCCCTTTTGTCTTAATTGTGTAACCAATTATGTTAAAATTTTGTCTTATTTGATTAGCCATTATTTCAGCCACTAAAATGAAGAGCAGCGCCGATAGCGGGCACCCTTGTTTGACACCTCGACCGAGAGAGAACTCTGCTGATAGATGACCGTTGTTTTTAATACATGCATACGGTTCTGTATAGAGCGTTTTTACGAAATGAATGAATTTCTCCCCGAAATTAAAAACATTCATAGTTTCAAATAAAAAGTTCCACTCCACAGTGTCAAATGCTTTCTTAAAATCTAGAAATAGCAAAGCGCCAGGGTTATTTTTTTGATTAGCGTGCGTGATCACATCTTCAACCAGACGTATATTTTGACCAATAAAGCGTTTTTTAATAAAACCCGTTTGATCGTTATTGATGATCCTGCTTATTGGTTCTCGCATTCTATTAGTGAGACAGAAGGTAAGAATCTTGTAATCAACGTTACACAAGCTGATTGGTCTATAATTTGCTATATCCTCCCTACTACCGTTTTTGAATATAAGTGACTCTATTGATGATCTTTGAGATCTTGATAATATACCGTCTTCTACACATTCGTTTAAAACATCTACGAGAAAAGATATAATATGTGTCCCTAGACACTTGTAAAGTTCCCCCGTTAGGCCATCATTGCCTGGGGATTTGTTTTTCTTTAGACTGTTTGTTATTGCATCCAGACATTCTGCTTTGGAAATTTCTTTGCTCAGATTAATTCGTTCATCATCGTTAACTTTTTTCTTTATATTAGGTTTACTCAAGTAGCGTATAACTTCTTGATTATCTTGTGCTTTTGAAGTATACAGATTTTCGTAAAAGCGGCGCGATTCTGCAAGTATTTCCATATCTGACTGTACCCTGCCATCTGCGGTTTGGAGGCTGTTTATAACATTAATCGTTTGTCTTCGCGCTTCAACTTTCAAGAAATAAGAGGTATTTCTTTCCCCGCTTTCTACTCATTCTGCTTTGGCTCGAACTTGCGCGCCTCGGGCGTCACTTAAACATATATTATCGTATTTCATTTTTAGGTCATTACGTTCCTTTATCAAGTCAATATTGAGAGGTTCATTGTTAATCTCTTGATCCTTTACCATTATCTGACTTTCTAGTGAATGTTGCTTAGATTTCCTATGCCTGGCTCTTTCTATGCCATAAAAAATAGAGTACTCTGTAACCCGTATCTTAAACAAATGCCATATGTCGCACCTTTTAGCAAAATCGGAATATTCCTGGATGGTATTGTTCAAGATTTGCTTCACATGGTTTATATATACGTCACTTTCAAGCAACCCGTTATTTAATTTCCAGTAGCCTCTCCCCCTTGTTTTAGCACCTTTGTTGATCTGCAATATTACTGCTCTATGGTCAGGGACCGGAGCCACTGTTACCTTGATACACTCTATGCCTGACGCAAGGTACTGGCTGGTTAATATGTAGTCAATACGACTCCTGGTGTAACTTGGGGCATGGCCAATATACGTAAAACCTGGGAACGTTGGATAGGTAGAGCGCCATACATCATTCAATTCGCAACATTCGATCAGTCTCAATAGATGTTTTCCACATGCTTCAACCTTTCCTGACGATCTGGCTAATTCCCGCGTTACAGAATTTAGGTCACAACATACTATCAAATTGACATCGGTAAGGCTATTTTGTTTAATCCATTTCATTGAGCGCTTAAAAAACTCTATTCTAGTCTTAACGTCGTTGGGGGCGTAGAGACTGACGATCGTGTAAATATCGTCAGCGAGCCTGACATTAACCATAATTCTTCGCCCATCATACGACTCGTGAGTATTTATTATTCTGAAGTCGCGTGACTTTTTTTTAGAAGAATCAAAACACCTCTAGAATGGGGTGAATCAGTAATGCAGTGCAACTGTGGTCCTTTCCATATACATTTTAGCTCTTTTGGTATGTTGACGTGTTTTTCTTTTGTGATAAAAGTTTCTTGTAAGCATAAAACATCAATGTGTTTGTCGCTCGCGTATCGTGAAATGGCATGCAGCTTGTCGGGCTTATGAATACCCCTGACATTTAAGGACATAATATTGAGTCGTATTTCAGTCATGACCAGCTGAGCATGTTATGTTTGTTACTAGTGACATCATCTAAATCTCCAAAAACATGTAAAAACACAGACAACAGCTTTTTGACAAATCTAACCTTCCTATTGCGTTACGCACTCTCTAAACGGCATAAAGGGCGGCATAAAAATATCTATATATGCGCAGCTGGCCTATTTTTATTGTGAAGTTAAAGCCTGGGTTATATTGTAAAGCAATATAACTAAAAGGAGTCCTTGAGTTTAAAGAATCATGGATGTGAAAGACATATTAGATGTGAAACGGGGAGGGGCGCGGGAGGGGGCGGAATGATTCAAATTGAAATTTATAATTGCAATGCTTGCAATTCAACGAGTCACTAAATATTCGAGGAGCAATATATGGTGAACACATTTCGGTTGAAGCAGTACAATATATCAGTGATATCAGTTTCCATGACAATTGCCCCGCTTGTAGGCTTCCAGGGGTTGTGATTGACCCTTTGCCTGGATCCCTCGATTTTAATTGGCCCCGTGGCTCGGATTTTTTTATCGCGATTGGCCAACTGTTAAGTATAACCAAAGGAATTACCCCAAATCAGCCCTTGATAACCTCACTTCATGTAACTGTAATCATGTATTTCATTATGATGACAGGCACGGCCGCACAAGGCAGACCTACTTACAAGTCATAGTACTGGTTGAGGCCGTGGGAGGCGTAGTAGGGGTTTAGGGTGACGTTCGCCCCTCCTAGCAACAGAAACAGAGCGCCGAACGCCAACTTCAGAGAATCCGTCTTGTCGGCAAACCTGAACTGTGGGAGACAAGTTAAATGTTATTTATTTAATCCTAGCGCAAAAAAATAAAGGAATAGCGGATATACATCAAACAAAAAAAACAAATATGCTTGGTTTGGTAAATTCAAGGTAATACCTAATATTATATTTAAATAAACAATAAAACGTTACGCTTTGTCTACAAAAAAGGCTTTCCGATCTGTCTCATATTTTGAAGCCAAGATAGGCATCAAGCCATAACACAAGATAATTTAACATAAGATGAGATACGATTTGTTTAAAGTCGGTATATAAAAACAATGAACATTAGCAGAAGTGCCATTGACCGACACGACATGAGGAGATGACCTATCCATAGCAACCATTGCATCTTCTCTTTAAACTATGCTGCATAATGTGTGCGAATTACAGTCACACCAGAATATATCTGCCGAGGTTGACAGCATTGTTTTGAATTTCGTAGCAGATCTAATTAACTGCCTTGTTAAGCGTAGTCCATAGCCTGCTGTCTTGATACTTCACTGAATTGTTGCCATAAGTTGTTGTCTTAACGCGTAGCATACATTTTTCAACACATAATAGCTTCCCTTTAAGTGATGCATGTCATAGAGGTAACCGGGCCCCAGATTGTTGATACTAGTGTAAATTTTTAATTATGTGCCTCGCAATCGTTGAACATATAGCAATGGTCTATCTGCTATTTTGCTCAACTCTGCATATTTGGATATAAAATGTTGGTCACCTTCCTTCATAGCCCGAGCGCATCTCTGGTCTGTGCGATAAAGTAGGTTGGTTTTATATTCGGGACGCTGTAGCCAATTTTGGTCCGATAAAGTAGGGTTTTGTCTATCTTCTTGGCCTGTGTCTTGTGTCATCAACACCACGAGACAATAATATTGGCTGCTACGGATGCCATAAATAGAGACCCCGCTGGTTAGGTACATACCAAGCCAATTAGGCTGACGGACTTGGCTTTCTTTGCGACGGGGGGCATTTTCTTCTGTTCCTCTGAGCTCGATCTGTAATTCAATATATCAGCCATTATCATATTGTGGTCCTGTAAACCACTAAGAAAAACGGAATAAGGAGGAGAAAATACATTATCCTAAGGTGATGCGTTGAGGCGTACAACACGAAGATACTATAGGGAAAATATCTCTTCCAATTCGCACAATTGGCATCTTGAAAGTCTTGGAGTTAAGCGATCATCTCTTGACAATGTGTGGGATCGTTATTTGTATAATTCTTGTTTTTTTTATTGTTTTCTTATTTTTTATTGTATAATTCTTGGTTCAACGCGAAGACCCATTCCTTAGTTATACCTAGATCGGTAGCAATTAACAGTCTGTACTCCTTGATATATTTCAGTTTCACCTTGCAGCCCCCCCCCCTCTTCCATCTTCCTGGGTGTTTTATAGTAAGACACGTATTTATGTACATAGGACTTGTAACGAGGGGGAAGCAATACGCTCCAACGTTTGTTTTCCATCAAAATATAGGAAGCTTGGTCTTTTTCTAAGCCACTGTGCTAATGAAGGCTGAACTGGGAATAAAACTGGGATGGCCCAAAGCATGTCACGGATACCGGTGCCAGGGTGCGAACCCACAACCTGCAACTCCTCCTCCTGACCAGCTGGGCTAGGGAGGCTCCCCAAATCGAAAATTTAAGATAAGCTAAAGTTTGCTCCTCATTATCATTAAATAGAGCAATACTCAATCTAAGTACAAATCATTATCATTAAATGGGAGCAATACTCAATCTAAGTACAAATCATTATCATTAAATAGAGCAATACTCAATCTAAGTACAAATCATTATCATTAAATGGGAGCAATACTCAATCTAAGTACAAATCATTATCATTAAATGGGAGCAATACTCAATCTAAGTACAAATCATTATCATTAAATGGGAGCAATACTCAATCTAAGTACAAATCATTATCATTAAATAGAGCAATACTCAATCTAAGTACAAATCATTATCATTAAATAGAGCAATACTCAATCTAAATACAAATCATTATCATTAAATGGGAGCAATACTCAATCTAAGTACAAATCATTATCATTAAATGGGAGCAATACTCAATCTAAGTACAAATCATTATCATTAAATAGAGCAATACTCAATCTAAATACAAATCGCTATCATTATATTGAACAATACTGGTTGTGCTGAGGTCAAGGAACAATGTAATAAAGGATGAAATATAGTAATGATAGCTAATGCGTACCTTCTCCGGCGTTTTCCATATTTGCTAACGTCCGATCCGCCTCTGGATCGCCCCACGCTGATGCCATCTGGATCCATGGCCTTCTTCATGTCATCGTCCAGCTCCAGGGCAGGGTTGTCATAGCCTTCGGGAATCTTTATGGAACTGTGGGTGCCCTTCTTGGAGTCATGGCTCCCGCTCGAGGTGCCAGGACTTTCAGCTGTGCGTTCTGGATCTGAATCCGGACTTTTGTGTCCTGTGTGATCCGGAACAACTTTGTGGTCATCGTGAGGTGGATCGGATGTTCTGGATTCCTTGAGTGTGTGGATGGAGTGTGATGACGAATGCTTAGACGATCCAGATATGTTCTTCGGTGAGTCGTTAGGACGAAAAATAGGATCTTCTGTTTCATTTGTGACCATATATGGTTCGTCTTGTAGTTTTAGCTTCGGCGGTAGGTCCGGCGCATCCTTGTCGCCCATATCCTGACCATCCAATGTGTCATTTAGTGAATCCAGGGTGGAGAGGGCAGTCTCTAGCTCAAGTTCGGACTGAGTTGTATCCAGACTGGATGGACTACTTGAAGAATCACCCTGAACTTTAGAAGACGCTAGTGGCATGACATTCGCATGGGCTTTGGAATGTCCCAGATCCATACTCCCAGAATCCATTGCGGACTTGTGTTCCGTGTCCGATGTGGATGAGCTGCTGGACGTGGCTAGCGGGAAGTTGTAGGACTTGGTCATGGTGAGATTCAGGATCCTGAATGCCTTTCCCACCTTGTACCGCTAACAGTTACGTGGGAATGATGTCTCTGTAGATGTCGTCTGCCTGTCAAGAGATTAAGACAATGTTGTTGACACAAATGGTCTGTGGAAAGTACCAGAAAATGCCCAGCATTTTTATTAAAACCAATAAATTATTGATGAAAAAAAATGCACAGCAGGGATACTCCAACTCCAACTCCATTTGAATATACTATTACCTTACCATGAATGTTTTCGCTTTGTTTATTTTCACTCCTTGGTTTAATACCAATACCAATAATAGAAGATTACATATTACAGCAATCTGGGTGGCTATACAAGACATGTGGCTCATACAGTTAAAAACGTGTGGCCGGTTTTAGTCTGAAGTCTGAACAAACCCAGTCATCAACTCTCAACGAACAAAGCCGTAATTTTCGCGCAGTGACATAGATGCAGGTTCATGCTTATTTGTTGATCACGCTAAATAGGTGGGCAGTTGTGTAGATATTCAGGTAAATTGACTGCGCACTAGCTGCTCAAACAGGAACCTACATTTACGTCACCAAACTTCGAATGATCGCCGCTGACTATGTTTTAACGCCTCATATGAGATAATGGTAAATAATTTTAATAGTGCGAACGAATAAAATTAACGGGAATTCTATTTTGATGGAGCAATATATTTGGAGTAATATCTTGAACGTCTCTTTGGACCTGGACTTTAATGTAGCATTCTGAGCAATTAACACTTTGATTAGATACTTCAATTGAAGCATTTCATACCATTTAATTGAATTCCAAATGTGTTCTTCTATTTCAACCAAATCAAGTGAGATATTTAATTCTTCTAATTAGACCAAATAGCCGTTAAACTTTTGTACAATCGGCTTCTTTTAATTAACATGAAGTAATAAAGGCTGCAATTCCACGCAATCCTCCTCGGTCAAAGTAAACCACATGTGTTAACAAAATTTCAAGCAATAAACGCTTTAAAAGTAAGACAGCAAAATATAATATCGTTAAGCTGTTCAATGTTGTCAGTGGTTCAAACTGTTACTACACCTTGTTTAGTTATTATCCATTATTCATCAGCATATTCCTGAGCGGGCACTATAGCAGGTGCGGCCCAAAGCGTTCTCCCGAATGAGTGGAATTGGTTAAATCGTAATGGTCTTAAGGATCCGGTACACGGCAGAATGCGGCGATGTACACAATTCTTGACCCAATGTCGGATTCTGGTTTCTTCGGCGACCAATGAAAATAATATCATTACTTACTCGAAAATGGGGATACACCCCCCCCACTCCCCCTTCCCCCACGCCCGCACAGACACGTACCCACCTCGGCCACAATTCGGCACCTTGAGCCTCTCATGGCGGGTTGGCGGGGTGAATTTGTTGTCCGTGGTTGACATGGCGACAGCGGTATTGTAGTTCAAGTGATACCATATCGTTATGGGCAGTAACCGTGTATATATGGTGTGTGCGTGTGGGGGGGTGGGGGGGGGCATGAGACAGGAGTAAAACTGAACTGTATATATATTGATGGGTGCAGTAAAAAAGTGGCCTATTTAAAATGCGATTGTAAACCTTGCACAGGTGCGGGTCCAGCAGACAATCACGTGAGGGTCACAAGCTGGCGTAGATCCAGGATTTTGAGAGGGGGGATCCACTTTGGGTTTTAAGTTCCCACAACATTAAACTGATTTCCTGCTCTTTATAATTAATAATAATAATAATAATAATAATAATAATAATAATAATACCGATTTTGACACTTACGAAGGTCACCAGATGCCGAGTATAATGCCCCATCTTGGAGTGTATGAGCACCGTCTCTCTATCATAAATAAGTGGATAGCTGGTAACAAAATGTCGACAGACAAAGTATGCCATTGGGGTATACGATAACATATACGCATTGCCAGGCAATAATCGGAGCGGTTGGAATTCTTGCGTAGCTGACATACTGTGGATTTATCGCTCGGAACAACCTTTTAAGCTCCAACCTTCTATGCCTGTGCCTTGCAGTATCTGTACTCAATACCTGCTGCGGATTGAATGAAAAACACTAAAAAAAATTCTAAGCTCTAAGTCTAGTCCAAAAGAAACATTAACGCCATTGTATTTTTGCAGGACTAAGATGAGACACTAACTTTTAAATAATCCAATAATCAATAATCAAATGATAGCCTGTTCTCTGAAGCAGCTAAAATGAACCTCGGCCCAACTGTGAAGAAATTAAGGCGAGCACTACTACCCTCAGGCCCTCCTCCGACCCCACTCCTACCCTCACGCCCTCCTCCCACCCCACTCCTACCCTCACGCCCTCCTCCCACCCCACTCCTACCCTCACGCCCTCCTCCGACCCCACTCCTACCCTCACACCCTCCTCCGACCCCACTCCTACCCTCACGCCCTCCTCCCACCCCACTCCTACCCTCACGCCCTCCTCCCACCCCACTTCTACCCTCACGCCCTCCTCCCACCCCACTCCTACCCTCACGCCCTCCTCCCACCCCACTCCTACCCTCACGCCCTCCTCCCACCCCACTCCTACCCTCACGCCCTCCTCCCACCCTACTCCTACCCTCACGCCCTCCTCCCACCCCACTCCTACCCTCACGCCCTCCTCCCACCCCACTCCTACCCTCACGCCCTCCTCCCACCCCACTCCTACCCTCACGCCCTCCTCCGACCCCACTCCTACCATCACGCCCTCCTCCGACCCCACTCCTACCCTCACGCCCTCCTCCGACCCCACTCCTACCCTCACGCCCTCCTCCGACCCCACTCCTACCCTCACGCCCTCCTCCGACCCTACTCCTATCCTCACGCTCTCCTCCCACCCCCTCCCACCCTACTCCTACCCTCACGCCCTCCTCCGACCCCACTCCTACCCTCACGCCCTCCTCCCACCCCACTCCTACCCTCACGCCCTCCTCCCACCCCACTCCTACCCTCACGCCCTCCTCCCACCCCACTCCTACCCTCACGCCCTCCTCCCACCCCACTCCTACCCTCAGGCCCTCCTCCCACCCCACTCCTACCCTCACGCCCTCCTCCGACCCAACTCCTACCCTCACGCCCTCCTCCGACCCTACTCCTACCCTCACGCCCTCCTCCGACCCTACTGCTACCCTCACGCCCTCCTCCCACCCCACTCCTTCCCTCACGCCCTCCTCCCACCCCACTCCTACCCTCACGCCCTCCTCCCACCCCACTCCTACCCTCACACCCTCCTCCCACCCCACTCCTACCCTCACGCCCTCATCCGACCCCACTCCTACCCTCACGCCCTCCTCCCACCCCACTCCTACCCTCACGCCCTCCTCCGACCCCACTCCTACCCTCACGCCCTCCTCCCACCCCACTCCTACCCTCACGCCCTCCTCCCACCCCACTCCTACCCTCACGCCCTCCTCCCACCCCACTCCTACCCTCACGCTCTCCTCCCACCCCACTCCTACTCTCACGCCCTCCTCCCACCCCACTCCTACCCTCACGCCCTCCTCCCACCCCACTCCTACCCTCACGCCCTCCTCCCACCCCACTCCTACCCTCACGCTCTCCTCCCACCCCACTCCTACCCTCACGCCCTCCTCCCACCCCACTCCTACCCTCACGCCCTCCTCCCACCCCACTCCTACCCTCACGCCCTCCTCCCACCCCACTCCTACCCTCAGGCCCTCCTCCCACCCCACTCCTACCCTCACGCCCTCCTCCCACCCCACTCCTACCCTCACGCCCTCCTCCCACCCCACTCCTACCCTCACGCTCTCCTCCCACCCCACTCCTACCCTCACGCCCTCCTCCGACCCTACTCCTACCCCCACGCCCTCCTCCGACCCTACTCCTACCCTCACGCCCTCCTCCCACCCAACTCCTACCCTCACGCCCTCCTCCCACCCCACTCCTACCCTCACGCCCTACTCCCACCCCACTCCTACCCTCACGCCCTCCTCCCACCCCACTCCTACCCTCACGCCCTCCTCCCACCCCACTCCTACCCTCACGCCCTCCTCCGACCCTACTCCTACCCTCACGCCCTCCTCCCACCCCACTCCTACCCTCACGCCTTCCTCCCACCCCACTCCTACCCTCACGCCCTCCTCCCACCCCACTCCTACCCTCACGCCCTCCTCCGACCCCACTCCTACCCTCACGCCCTCCTCCCACCCCACTCCTACCCTCACGCCCTCCTCCGACCCCACTCCTACCCTCACGCCCTCCTCCCACCCCACTCCTACCCTCACGCCCTCCTCCCACCCCACTCCTACCCTCACGCCCTCCTCCGACCCTACTCCTACCCTCACGCCCTCTTCCCACCCAACTCCTACCCTCACGCCCTCCTCCAACCCCACTCCTACCCTCACGCCCTCCTCCGACCCTACTCCTACCCTCACGCCCTCCTCCCACCCCACTCCTACCCTCACGCCCTCCTCCCACCCCACTCCTACCCTCACGCCCTCCTCCCACCCCACTCCTACCCTCACGCCCTCCTCCCACCCCACTCCTACCCTCAGGCCCTCCTCCCACCCCACTCCTACCCTCACGCCCTCCTCCGACCCCACTCCTACCCTCACGCCCTCCTCCGACCCTACTCCTACCCTCACGCCCTCCTCCGACCCTACTCCTACCCTCACGCCCTCCTCCCACCCCACTCCTACCCTCACGCCCTCCTCCCACCCCACTCCTACCCTCACGCCCTCCTCCCACCCCACTCCTACCCTCACGCCCTCCTCCCACCCCACTCCTACCCTCACGCCCTCCTCCCACCCCACTCCTACCCTCACGCCCCCCTCCCACCCCACTCCTACCCTCACGCCCTCCTCCGACCCTACTCCTACCCTCACGCCCTCCTCCCACCCCACTCCTACCCTCACGCCCTCCTCCCACCCCACTCCTACCCTCACGCCCTCCTCCCACCCCACTCCTACCCTCACGCCCTCCTCCCACCCCACTCCTATCCTCACGCTCTCCTCCGACCCTACTCCTACCCTCACGCCCTCCTCCCACCCAACTCCTACCCTCACGCCCTCCTCCCACCCCACTCCTACCCTCACGCCCTCCTCCCACCCCACTCCTACCCTCACGCCCTCCTCCCACCCCACTCCTACCCTCACGCCCTCCTCCCACCCCACTCCTACCCTCACGCCCTCCTCCGACCCTACTCCTACCCTCACGCCCTCCTCCCACCCCACTCCTACCCTCACGCCCTCCTCCGACCCCACTCCTACCCTCACGCCCTCCTCCCACCCCACTCCTACCCTCACGCCCTCCTCCCACCCCACTCCTACCCTCACGCCCTCCTCCGACCCTACTCCTACCCTCACGCCCTCCTCCCACCCAACTCCTACCCTCACGCCCTCCTCCAACCCCACTCCTACCCTCACGCCCTCCTCCGACCCTACTCCTACCCTCACGCCCTCCTCCCACCCCACTCCTACCCTCACGCCCTCCTCCCACCCCACTCCTACCCTCACGCCCTCCTCCCACCCCACTCCTACCCTCACGCCCTCCTCCCACCCCACTCCTACCCTCACGCCCTCCTCCCACCCCACTCCTACCCTCACGCCCTCCTCCCACCCCACTCCTACCCTCACGCCCTCCTCCCACCCCACTCGTACCCTCACGCCCTCCTCCGACCCTACTCCTACCCTCACGCCCTCCTCCCACCCAACTCCTACCCTCACGCCCTCCTCCAACCCCACTCCTACCCTCACGCCCTCCTCCGACCCTACTCCTACCCTCACGCCCTCCTCCCACCCCACTCCTACCCTCACGCCCTCCTCCGACCCCACTCCTACCCTCACGCCCTCCTCCCACCCCACTCCTACCCTCACGCCCTCCTCCCACCCCACTCCTACCCTCACGCCCTCCTCCCACCCCACTCCTACCCTCACGCCCTCCTCCCACCCCACTCCTACCCTCAGGCCCTCCTCCCACCCCACTCCTACCCTCACGCCCTCCTCCGACCCCACTCCTACCCTCACGCCCTCCTCCGACCCTACTCCTACCCTCACGCCCTCCTCCGACCCTACTCCTACCCTCACGCCCTCCTCCCGCCCCACTCCTACCCTCACGCCCTCCTCCCACCCCACTCCTACCCTCACGCCCTCCTCCCACCCAACTCCTACCCTCACGCCCTCCTCCAACCCCACTCCTACCCTCACGCCCTCCTCCGACCCTACTCCTACCCTCACGCCCTCCTCCCACCCCACTCCTACCCTCACGCCCTCCTCCGACCCCACTCCTACCCTCACGCCCTCCTCCCACCCCACTCCTACCCTCACGCCCTCCTCCCACCCCACTCCTACCCTCACGCCCTCCTCCCACCCCACTCCTACCCTCACGCCCTCCTCCGACCCTACTCCTACCCTCACGCCCTCCTCCCACCCCACTCCTACCCTCACGCCCTCCTCCGACCCCACTCCTACCCTCACGCCCTCCTCCCACCCCACTCCTACCCTCACGCCCTCCTCCCACCCCACTCCTACCCTCACGCCCTCCTCCGACCCTACTCCTACCCTCATGCCCTCCTCCCAACCAACTCCTACCCTCACGCCCTCCTCCAACCCCACTCCTACCCTCACGCCCTCCTCCGACCCTACTCCTACCCTCACGCCCTCCTCCCACCCCACTCCTACCCTCACGCCCTCCTCCCACCCCACTCCTACCCTCACGCCCTCCTCCCACCCCACTCCTACCCTCACGCCCTCCTCCCACCCCACTCCTACCCTCACGCCCTCCTCCCACCCCACTCCTACCCTCACGCCCTCCTCCCACCCCACTCCTACCCTCACGCCCTCCTCCGACCCTACTCCTACCCTCACGCCCTCCTCCCACCCCACTCCTACCCTCACGCCCTCCTCCCACCCCACTCCTACCCTCACGCCCTCCTCCCACCCCACTCCTACCCTCACGCCCTCCTCCCACCCCACTCCTACCCTCACGCCCTCCTCCCACCCCACTCCTACCCTCACGCCCTCCTCCCACCCCACTCCTACCCTCACGCCCTCCTCCGACCCTACTCCTACCCTCACGCCCTCCTCCCACCCAACTCCTACCCTCACGCCCTCCTCCAACCCCACTCCTACCCTCACGCCCTCCTCCGACCCAACTCCTACCCTCACGCCCTCCTCCCACCCCACTCCTACCCTCACGCCCTCCTCCGACCCCACTCCTACCCTCACGCCCTCCTCCGACCCCACTCCTACCCTCACGCCCTCCTCCCACCCCACTCCTACCCTCACGCCCTCCTCCCACCCCACTCCTACCCTCACGCCCTCCTCCCACCCCACTCCTACCCTCACGCCCTCCTCCGACCCTACTCCTACCCTCCCGCCCTCCTCCAACCCCACTCCTACCCTCACGCCCTCCTCCGACCCAACTCCTACCCTCACGCCCTCCTCCCACCCCACTCCTACCCTCACGCCCTCCTCCGACCCCACTCCTACCCTCAGGCCCTCCTCCGACCCCACTCCTACCCTCACGCCCTCCTCCCACCCCACTCCTACCCTCACGCCCTCCTCCCACCCCACTCCTACCCTCACGCCCTCCTCCGACCCTACTCCTACCCTCACGCCCTCCTTCCACCCCACTCCTACCCTCACGCCCTCCTCCCACCCCACTCCTACCCTCACGCCCTCCTCCCACCCCACTCCTACCCTCACGCCCTCCTCCCACCCCACTCCTACCCTCACGCCCTCCTCCCACCCCACTCCTACTCTCACGCCCTCCTCCCACCCCACTCCTACCCTCACGCCCTCCTCCGACCCCACTCCTACCCTCACGCCCTCCTCCGACCCTACTCCTACCCTCACGCCCTCCTCCCACCCCACTCCTACCCTCACGCCCTCCTCCCACCCCACTCCTACCCTCACGCCCTCCTCCCACCCCACTCCTACCCTCACGCCCTCCTCCCACCCTACTCCTATCCTCACGCCCTCCTCCCACCCCACTCCTACCCTCACGCCCTCCTCCCACCCTACTCCTACTCTCACGCTCTCCTCCCACCCCACTCCTACCCTCACGCTCTCCTCCCACCCAACTCCTACCCTCACGCCCTCCTCCCACCCCACTCCTACCCTCACGCTCTCCTCCCACCCCACTCCTACCCTCACGCTCTCCTCCCACCCCACTCCTACCCTCACGCCCTCCTCCCACCCCACTCCTACCCTCACGCCCTCCTCCGACCCTACTCCTACCCTCACGCCCTCCTCCCACCCCACTCCTACCCTCACGCCCTCCTCCCACCCTACTCCTACCCTCACGCCCTCCTCCGACCCTACTCCTACCCTCACGCCCTCCTCCCACCCCACTCCTACCCTCACGCCCTCCTCCCACCCCACTCCTACCCTCACGCCCTCCTCCGACCCTACTCCTACCCTCACGCCCTCCTCCCACCCCACTCCTACCCTCACGCCCTCCTCCCACCCCACTCCTACCCTCACGCCCTCCTCCGACCCCACTCCTACCCTCACGCCCTCCTCCGACCCCACTCCTGCCCTCACGCCCTCCTCCCACCCCACTCCTACCCTCACGCCCTCCTCCGACCCTACTCCTACCCTCACGCCCTCCTCCGACCCTACTCCTATCCTCACGCTCTCCTCCCACCCCCTCCCACCCTACTCCTACCCTCACGCCCTCCTCCCACCCCACTCCTACCCTCACGCCCTCCTCCGACCCTACTCCTACCCTCACGCCCTCCTTCCACCCCACTCCTACCCTCACGCCCTCCTCCCACCCCACTCCTACCCTCACGCCCTCCTCCCACCCCACTCCTACCCTCACGCCGTCCTCCCACCCCACTCCTACCCTCACGCCCTCCTCCCACCCCACTCCTACCCTCACGCCCTCCTCCCACCCCACTCCTACCCTCACGCCCTCCTCCGACCCTACTCCTACCCTCACGCCCTCCTCCCACCCCACTCCTACCCTCACGCCCTCCTCCTACCCCACTCCTACCCTCACGCCCTCCTCCCACCCCACTCCTACCCTCACGCCCTCCTCCCACCCCACTCCTACCCTCACGCCCTCCTCCCACCCTACTCCTACCCTCACGGCCTCCTCCCACCCCACTCCTACCCTCACGCCCTCCTCCCACCCTATTCCTACTCTCACGCCCTCCTCCCACCCCACTCCTACCCTCACGCTCTCCTCCCACCCAACTCCTACCCTCACGCCCTCCTCCCACCCCACTCCTACCCTCACCCTCTGCTCCCACCCCACTCCTACCCTCACGCTCTCCTCCCACCCCACTCCTACCCTCACGCCCTCCTCCCACCCCACTCCTACCCTCACGCCCTCCTCCGACCCTACTCCTACCCTCACGCCCTCCTCCCACCCTACTCCTGCCCTCACGCCCTCCTCCCACCCTACTCCTACTCTCACGCCCTCCTCCCACCCCATTCCTACCCTCACGCCCTCCTCCCACCCCACTCCTACCCTCACGCCCTCCTCCGACCCTACTCCTACCCTCACGCCCTCCCCCCACCCCACTCCTACCCTCACGCTCTCCTCCCACCCCCTCCCACCCCACTCCTACCCTCACGCCCTCCTCCCACCCCACTCCTACCCTCACGCCCTCCTCCCACCCCACTCCTACCCTCACGCCCTCCTCCGACCCCACTCCTACCCTCACGCCCTCCTCCCACCCCACTCCTACCCTCACGCCCTCCTCCCACCCCACTCCTACCCTCACGCCCTCCTCCCACCCCACTCCTACCCTCACGCCCTCCTCCCACCCCACTCCTACTCTCACGCCCTCCTCCCACCCCATTCCTACCCTCACGCCCTCCTCCCACCCCACTCCTACCCTCACGCCCTCCTCCCACCCCACTCCTACCCTCACGCCCTCCTCCCACCCCACTCCTACCCTCACGCCCTCCTCCCACCCCACTCCTACCCTCACGCCCTCCTCCCACCCCACTCCTACCCTCACGCCCTCCTCCGACCCTACTCCTACCCTCACGCCCTCCTCCCACCCCACTCCTACCCTCACGCCCTCCTCCCACCCCACTCCTACCCTCACGCCCTCCTCCGACCCTACTCCTACCCTCACGCCCTCCTTCCACCACACTCCTACCCTCACGCCCTCCTCCCACCCCACTCCTACCCTCACGCCCTCCTCCCACCCCACTCCTACCCTCACGCCGTCCTCCCACCCCACTCCTACCCTCACGCCCTCCTCCCACCCCACTCCTACCCTCACGCCCTCCTCCCACCCCACTCCTACCCTCACGCCCTCCTCCGACCCTACTCCTACCCTCACGCCCTCCTCCCACCCCACTCCTACCCTCACGCCCTCCTCCTACCCCACTCCTACCCTCACGCCCTCCTCCCACCCCACTCCTACCCTCACGCCCTCCTCCCACCCCACTCCTACCCTCACGCCCTCCTCCCACCCTACTCCTACCCTCACGGCCTCCTCCCACCCCACTCCTACCCTCACGCCCTCCTCCCACCCTATTCCTACTCTCACGCCCTCCTCCCACCCCACTCCTACCCTCACGCTCTCCTCCCACCCAACTCCTACCCTCACGCCCTCCTCCCACCCCACTCCTACCCTCACGCTCTGCACCCACCCCACTCCTACCCTCACGCTCTCCTCCCACCCCACTCCTACCCTCACGCCCTCCTCCCACCCCACTCCTACCCTCACGCCCTCCTCCGACCCTACTCCTACCCTCACGCCCTCCTCCCACCCTACTCCTGCCCTCACGCCCTCCTCCCACCCTACTCCTACTCTCACGCCCTCCTCCCACCCCACTCCTACCCTCACGCCCTCCTCCCACCCCACTCCTACCCTCACGCCCTCCTCCGACCCTACTCCTACCCTCACGCCCTCCCCCCACCCCACTCCTACCCTCACGCTCTCCTCCCACCCCCTCCCACCCCACTCCTACCCTCACGCTCTCCTCCCACCCTACTCCTACCCTCACGCCCTCCTCCCACCCCACTCCTACCCTCACGCCCTCCTCCCACCCACTCCTACCCTCACGCCCTCCTCCCACCCCACTCCTACCCTCACGCCCTCCTCCCACCCCACTCCTACCCTCACGCCCTCCTCCCACCCCACTCCTACTCTCACGCCCTCCTCCCACCCCACTCCTACCCTCACGGCCTCCTCCCACCCCACTCCTACCCTCACGCCCTCCTCCGACCCTACTCCTACCCTCACGCCCTCCCCCCACCCCACTCCTACCCTCACGCTCTCCTCCCACCCCCTCCCACCCCACTCCTACCCTCACGCTCTCCTCCCACCCTACTCCTACCCTCACGCCCTCCTCCCACCCCACTCCTACCCTCACGCTCTCCTCCCACCCCACTCCTACCCTCACGCCCTCCTCCCACCCCACTCCTACCCTCACGCCCTCCTCCCACCCCACTCCTACCCTCACGCCCTCCTCCCACCCCACTCCTACCCTCACGCCCTCCTCCCACCCCACTCCTACCCTCACGCCCTCCTCCGACCCTACTCCTACCCTCACGCCTTCCTCCCACCCTACTCCTACCCTCACGCCCTCCTCCCACCCCACTCCTACCCTCACGCCCTCCTCCTACCCCACTCCTACCCTCACGCCCTCCTCCCACCCCACTCCTACCCTCACGCCCTCCTCCCACCCCACTCCTACCCTCACGCCCTCCTCCGACCCTACTCCTACCCTCACGCCCTCCTCCCACCCAACTCCTACCCTCACGCCCTCCTCCAACCCCACTCCTACCCTCACGCCCTCCTCCGACCCTACTCCTACCCTCACGCCCTCCTCCGACCCCACTCCTACCCTCACGCCCTCCTCCCACCCCACTCCTACCCTCACGCCCTCCTCCCACCCCACTCCTACCCTCACGCCCTCCTCCGACCCTACTCCTACCCTCACGCCCTCCTCCAACCCCACTCCTACCCTCACGCCCTCCTCCGACCCCACTCCTACCCTCACGCCCTCCTCCCACCCCACTCCTACCCTCACGCCCTCCTCCCACCCCACTCCTACCCTCACGCCCTCCTCCGACCCTACTCCTACCCTCACGCCCTCCTCCCACCCAACTCCTACCCTCACGCCCTCCTCCAACCCCACTCCTACCCTCACGCCCTCCTCCGACCCTACTCCTACCCTCACGCCCTCCTCCGACCCCACTCCTACCCTCACGCCCTCCTCCCACCCCACTCCTACCCTCACGCCCTCCTCCCACCCCACTCCTACCCTCACGCCCTCCTCCCACCCCACTCCTACCCTCACGCCCTCCTCCCACCCCACTCCTACCCTCACGCCCTCCTCCCACCCCACTCCTACCCTCACGCCCTCCTCCGACCCTACTCCTACCCTCACGCCCTCCTCCCACCCCGCTCCTACCCTCACGCCCTCCTCCCACCCCACTCCTACCCTCACGCCCTCCTCCCACCCCACTCCTACCCTCACGCCCTCCTCCCACCCCACTCCTACCCTCACGCTCTCCTCCCACCCCACTCCTACCCTCACGCCCTCCTCCCACCCCACTCCTACCCTCACGCCCTCCTCCGACCCTACTCCTACCCTCACGCCCTCCTCCCACCCAACTCCTACCCTCACGCCCTCCTCCAATCCCACTCCTACCCTCACGCCCTCCTCCGACCCTACTCCTACCCTCACGCCCTCCTCCCACCCCACTCCTACCCTCACGCCCTCCTCCGACCCCACTCCTACCCTCACGCCCTCCTCCGACCCCACTCCTACCCTCACGCCCTCCTCCCACCTCACTCCTACCCTCACGCCCTCCTCCGACCCCACTCCTACCCTCACGCCCTCCTCCGACCCTACTCCTACCCTCACGCCCTCCTCCAACCCCACTCCTACCCTCACGCCCTCCTCCGACCCTACTCCTACCCTCACGCCCTCCTCCGACCCCACTCCTACCCTCACGCCCTCCTCCCACCCCACTCCTACCCTCACGCCCTCCTCCCACCCCACTCCTACCCTCACGCCCTCCTCCGACCCTACTCCTACCCTCACGCCCTCCTTCCACCCCACTCCTACCCTCACGCCCTCCTCCCACCCCACTCCTACCCTCACGCCCTCCTCCCACCCCACTCCTACCCTCACGCCCTCCTCCCACCCCACTCCTACCCTCACGCCCTCCTCCCACCCCACTCCTACTCTCACGCCCTCCTCCCACACCACTCCTACCCTCACGCCCTCCTCCGACCCTACTCCTACCCTCACGCCCTCATCCCACCCCACTCCTACCCTCACGCCCTCCTCCCACCCCACTTCTACCCTCACGCCCTCCTCCCACCCCACTCCTACCCTCACGCCCTCCTCCCACCCCACTCCTACCCTCACGCCCTCCTCCCACCCTACTCCTACCCTCACGCCCTCCTCCCACCCCACTCCTACCCTCACGCCCTCCTCCCACCCTACTCCTACTCTCACGCCCTCCTCCCACCCCACTCCTACCCTCACGCTCTCCTCCCACCCAACTCCTACCCTCACGCCCTCCTCCCACCCCACTCCTACCCTCACGCTCTCCTCCCACCCCACTCCTACCCTCACGCTCTCCTCCCACCCCACTCCTACCCTCACGCCCTCCTCCCACCCCACTCCTACCCTCACGCCCTCCTCCGATCCTACTCCTACCCTCACGCCCTCCTCCCACCCCACTCCTACCCTCACGCCCTCCTCCCACCCCACTCCTACCCTCACGCCCTCCTCCCACCCTACTCCTACCCTCACGCCCTCCTCCGACCCTACTCCTACCCTCACGCCCTCCTCCCACCCCACTCCTGCCCTCACGCCCTCCTCCCACCCCACTCCTACCCTCACGCCCTCCTCCGACCCTACTCCTACCCCCACGCCCTCCTCCCACCCCACTCCTACCCTCACGCCCTCCTCCGACCCCACTCCTACCCTCACGCCCTCCTCCGACCCCACTCCTACCCTCACGCCCTCCTCCGACCCCACTCCTACCCTCACGCCCTCCTCCGACCCTACTCCTACCCTCACGCCCTCCTCCGACCCTACTCCTATCCTCACGCTCTCCTCCCACCTCCTCCCACCCTACTCCTACCCTCACGCCCTCCTCCCACCCCACTCCTACCCTCACGCCCTCCTCCGACCCTACTCCTACCCTCACGCCCTCCTTCCACCCCACTCCTACCCTCACGCCCTCCTCCCACCCCACTCCTACCCTCACGCCCTCCTCCCACCCCACTCCTACCCTCACGCCGTCCTCCCACCCCACTCCTACCCTCACGCCCTCCTCCCACCCCACTCCTACCCTCACGCCCTCCTCCCACCCCACTCCTACCCTCACGCCCTCCTCCCACCCTACTCCTACCCTCACGCCCTCCTCCCACCCCACTCCTACCCTCACGCCCTCCTCCTACCCCACTCCTACCCTCACGCCCTCCTCCCACCCCACTCCTACCCTCACGCCCTCCTCCCACCCCACTCCTACCCTCACGCCCTCCTCCCACCCTACTCCTACCCACACGCGCTCCTCCCACCCCACTCCTACCCTCACGCCCTCCTCCCACCCCACTCCTACCCTCACGCCCTCCTCCCACCCTACTCCTACTCTCACGCCCTCCTCCCACCCCACTCCTACCCTCACGCTCTCCTCCCACCCAACTCCTACCCTCACGCCCTCCTCCCACCCCGCTCCTACCCTCATGCTCTCCTCCCACCCCACTCCTACCCTCACGCTCTCCTCCCACCCCACTCCTACCCTCATGCCCTCCTCCCACCCCACTCCTACCCTCACGCCCTCCTCCGACCCTACTCCTACCCTCGCGCCCTCCTCCCACCCCACTCCTGCCCTCACGCCCTCCTCCCACCTTACTCCAACCCTCACGCCCTCCCCCCACCCCACTCCTACCCTCACGCTCTCCTCCCACCCCCTCCCACCCCACTCCTACCCTCACGCCCTCCTCCCACCCCACTCCTACCCTCACGCCCTCCTCCCACCCCACTCCTACCCTCACGCCCTCCTCCCACCCCACTCCTACCCTCACGCCCTCCTCCCACCCCACTCCTACCCTCACGCCCTCCTCCCACCCCACTCCTACCCTCACGCCCTCCTCCCACCCCACTCCTACTCTCACGCCCTCCTCCCACCCCACTCCTACCCTCACGCCCTCCTCCCACCCCACTCCTACCCTCACGCCCTCCTCCCACCCCACTCCTACTCTCACGCCCTCCTCCCACCCCACTCCTACCCTCACGCCCTCCTCCCACCCCACTCCTACCCTCACGCCCTCCTCCCACCCCACTCCTACCCTCACGCCCTCCTCCCATCCCACTCCTACCCTCACGCCCTCCTCCCACCCAACTCCTACTCTCACGCCCTCCTCCCACCCCACTCCTACCCTCACGCCCTCCTCCGACCCCACTCCTACCCTCACGCCCTCCTCCCACCCCACTCCTACTCTCACGCCCTCCTCCCACCCCACTCCTACCCTCACGCCCTCCTCCCACCCCACTTCTACCCTCACGCCCTCCTCCCACCCCACTCCTACCATCACGCCCTCCTCCGACCCTACTCCTACCCTCACGCCCTCCCCCCACCCCACTCCTATCCTCACGCCCTCCTCCGACCCCATTCTTACCCTCACGCCCTCCCCCCACCCCACTCCTACCCTCACGCCCTCCTCCCACCCCACTCCTACCCTCACGCCCTCCCCCCACGCCACTCCTACCCTCACGCTCTCCTCCCACCCTACTCCTGCCCTCACGCCCTCCTCCGACCCCACTCCTACCCTCAGGCCCTCCTCCCACCCTACTCCTACCCTCACGCCCTCCTCCCACCCCACTCCTACCCTCACGCCCTCCCCCCACCCCACTCCTACCCTCACGCTCTCCTCCCACCCTACTCCTACCCTCACGCCCTCCTCCCACCCCACTCCTACCCTCACGCTCTCCTCCCACCCCACTCCTACCCTCACGCCCTCCTCCCACCCCACTCCTACCCTCACGCTCTCCTCTCACCCAACTCCTACCCTCACGCCCTCCTCCCACCCCACTCCTACCCTCACGCTCTCCTCCCACCCCCTCCCACCCTACTCCTACCCTCACGCTCTCCTCCCACCCTACTCCTACCCTCACGCCCTCCTCCCACCCCACTCCTACCCTCACGCTCTCCTCCCACCCTACTCCTACCCTCACGCCCTCCTCCCACCCCACTCCTACCCTCACGCTCTCCTCCCACCCCACTCCTACCCTCACGCCCTCCTCCCACCCCACTCCTACCTTCACGCTCTCCTCCCACCCCACTCCTACCCTCACGCCCTCCTCCCACCCCACTCCTACCCTCACGCCCTCCCCCCGCCCCACTCCTATCCTCCCCCAATCCATGGCTACGTTACTCCGAAGTCGGACTTTGCTACCGTGCGACAAGAATGCGAAATACCATGTTCATTACCGCGTGGCATAACCCTTCAGGAAGCAATCAGACGTTGTTAATTCGCCATTGGAGATGCCTCAGGCGTCTACTGAGGCCGCCAGTCGTTGGCGTTGTGGTCCCAAGCCAACCGTGCATCCCTGCAGTTAGAATGCGTACTCTTGGACCCCCCCCCCCCCTATTAACGGTTCACTTCAGGTTCTAGTGCATAGCGGTGTTGTCTATGTCAGAAGATATGACTAACAAACAAATTATGATACAGACTACAGCGATCGCCCGGGTTTGTTTCAGCTGGGCAATCTTCTTGCTTTCCGCTCCTTGTAATGTACACGTGTGATGAAACAGGCATCCAGTGAGGCGAAGAATTGTATCCGTGGACACCATGTTGCCATGACGACGGGATGGGGGTCTCCACACTTTTGACTTGATTTTTGCTAATTGCTTTTCTAGTACACTTATTATATGTCTGTTTTTTTTCATAAATTTATTTTATCCAAAAGTTCTCAGGAAGAAATTTGAACATACTGTTTTAATTGCATGTTAGATTTGTGCGATATTTTTTCCTATACCTTATGCTTTTTATGAGTAATTCACCACACAATGTGTTAACAATTAAACTCGCAAACCTCCGGCTGGCGAGAAGAATAACTAAGCCAAGGAGAAACACAGCATAGCAATGGTAGTCACTGTCAGGATGCCAAAATGTCATTTCGGCAAAACAATTTGATTATGCTTCAGGTACCATCAGTAGTAATCAGCTGTGATTATTAAATAAACCTGCATTAAAGACGGCCATCCCAAATAATAATATAATGGGACGATAACTTGATACATGTCACTTTGGTGTTGATCTGTCATTAATGAACGTTTTCCACTGTTGATCAGTAACGTATGAAACTGTACAAGAACGTTAAACTTCGTTAAAGTTTGTTGAGGGTAGGTCTATGGTTGCCATGTATCTGTGCTTTCTGAACTCCCGAAAAGAAATCTGTCAAATCCCCGAAGAAACGCTTTACAACCAGATGTCGACAGCAACGTCCCCCCCCCCCTACCCCCCACCTACCCCCACAACACTATCAATGCTTCACATATTCAGCAGTCCTAGATTATGACTTATCACTGCGCACTCTACCTGCAACCATGGAGACCCGGGTGAAGTGAGCACCCTTCTACCGGCCTAAGTGGCTGCATATATCGGTATGATAAGGTGACCCTCGTCCCAGTAGTTGACACCAAGGTTACTACAAGAGCCGACCTCTCATGCACTTGTCAACAGATGACGTACCTTGACAACTACGTCATAATAAACATCCTCAATGCTAGGAAACTGTGCAATAGAGACAAAATGAATAGAAGATTAATATAGATCGAGTGAAGCATTCTTAGACCGTCACACGACAAGGAAGTCGAGCAATATACCAAATGAGAAACCAAATGTTAATTCTGGACATAAAACGATGGCAGAAATTACAGTTAGCGAACAATCAATTAAGAATGCACGTGTTCTTTCTACTACCACTGCAGTCATGTTGACTCGTGAGCCCCGTGGACAGTCCTAGTTAGTGGAAGATGACTTGTTGCACAGTGAAAGTGAACTATCATAGATATGCCGATGTTGGGACTGTACAATATGATAGCGATAGCGTTGTCTAAAACCAGAATCGGTAGGCTTACTCATTTAACTCGATATTCGTTCCGCCTCCTGAACAAAAGGCACTTTCTCTTCTCACGCGCGTTTTATCAAATCTTTCGATGTGAAGAATCATTGTGTTTCGAATTGTAGCCGAAATTATAGGACATAGACGGATCCAGCGGGGAAGAGGGGTTGGGGTCTTGGGTATTTGTTAAGCGAGAATGCTCGCTTTCAACGGCATGCAATTGTGAGAAAAAACAATTTCGGAATAACAGTTTTTTTATTTAATTTTCCCGACGCAAAATTGACATACGAATATATATAAATGTAAATATATAACTAACTAGAACAACATTCAGGCCATATATCAGCTGCATCCGTATCCGTATTTGTTGAAAACACAACACAGTCGCCCAGTGTCTTCCCTGGAACGTGCTTAGTGACAACAATAAAATTATGAACTTGGAATACAAAACACAAATGTTTTTAAGGTTAATCAAATGCTTACCAAAATGACAGACCGTAAAATGACTTGTTCAGTATTTGTGTAATATGATATCAAGCGCACACACCAAAGGTATCAAGGTACATCATCTGCTACATGCAACACACGTATTCAAAGAAGAAATAGCTGAAACATAAAAACATTCCCTCAATTTCTTCACATTTAGCCTTGCCTTTATATGGCTGATTCGACTTAATCTTGGGCCTATAATGCATATAATGACTGTCTCATTTTATTGGCACGTGCGAGATATTAATATGGATGGGCAAATGGCAGTGAATGGTTCACTGAATTCAAACTAATGCTATTCGGAGCAGCGCGCGGTCTGCCTGCTACCTTATGGGTTCTGTGACAAGTGTGGTTAGTGATGGAGAAGGGCAATGGGATATGCACGTGCGTCCAGATGAACTTTGACTCATGAGAGCCGGAGATAAAGATGGAAATGATGATGAACTTTACAAAGAGCATATTGCAATCGTTATGTGTACTACCATATGGAATCGCACGAATCCTAGGACATGTGCAGTGTTAAATATCTTTCGCCCGATGGCGCCCCCTCCCCCCCCATCCCACCGCTGTGTTGTGTCATTCTCATTCTTATTGTAAGACACACTAGGAAAATATTACCTCTTACGTAAGTTGTGGCGCCAATCATAGTCATCTTTCTATGCATTGACCTGATACTGTTATACGTCATTTAGTTTGGCCGAAGACTTAAACACTTACACATATTATCACATAATTTGACTTTAACATTGTTTGTATTGTAATTATAAGACTTGTAATTTACTGTAATATGTGTCACAAATGCACCTAATTAGCTAATCTAAACAATACCATATTTAAATATATAACAATAGCGCCAACAATGGAACGACGTCATGACGCCAATCTCTCACGCTGACCAATCACATTAAAAGTACTACAATAACCTACCAACGGAAGCATTTCCCTAATTGCAAATATCTGACTTATACGGAAGCTTCATACTGCATACTATCACAATATCGCAGTTAAGTACTCGACTTCAAACAAGTTCTGCTAACAAGACCCTTTGAGTTGTGCGCAAGCCAAATGTCTAGCAAATGCTGACGGCTTAATTAATCACAGTCATCAGTAATTACAATTAGGCAATTAGGAAGCCGTATCAGTTACACGAGGTAACATAATCTTTGGCACGCTGCATTATCTTTGTTGATTAACCATGTCCGCCGATCATCAACACTGAGTACAAGGCCGTAAAACTGGACAGGTTTATAGACAATTCACTTATCCTATGTAGCAAGTTGGTTACTTTATGTGGGCCACACCTGCGTAAGTGGTCATCCGCGTGGATCCTCAAACGAAACTGATGCTATATACAAACAACATCCCGATCATATAATATGCATAGGAAATATATCTATACAAGTAATACATTTACCAATCGGAAATGCCATATAAGCAATATGAAAATAATAAATATATCTATAAGAACAAATATAAAGCTTTATGTTTAAAATCTCTAGTATTTAAGCTGTCAAGTTTCCGTCAACTAACCCATAGCGCTTGCTACCACCGCCCCCTATCGGTAAAATATAGAAATACTGTTATAGCTGTAACACAGTGACGTCAAACCATCATTTCATCCATGAATATATATATATATATAATTTTCGTATGAGAATTATTGTACACCAGCTGAATTGTTCACATGCATATAAAATAACATAAGAAATCGATAGCACTATGGTATGAGTTGCACGCATGTCCGCGAGTGTCAAGGTCTACGAGTGAAGAGAGACCGATCGTAGTTAACGACGTGTCCTGACAACGATGTAACGACGAAGCTCTCTATTTGTCAGAGGCATAGTCTTGTTAAAGGCGTGTAGAGCTCTGGTCGCCCACTGTCTCCTTGGAAATGAAAAGGCATGTACCGCGACTCGATGCCCAGTGGGGTCTCAGTAAGCCAAGCCCATCGCGGCGCTCTCCGATCCCAGGACACCATCCCAATGATTGCACTGATAAACATCTCCAATCTCCAACCAGACGGCGCGGCAGGTGACCGTCTTCAAAGCAATTATCTTCCATCGGTGGCCGCCGAATATTCCCGACGGTGGCACACCAGAAACCCCTCCTAGGTCCCTAATCCGGGCGCCATTCGGGATTCACTGTCGCATCCGGGTATTTAGGGATGACGGGGCTCTGGGAGTAGCCATCGTCGGTTTCGCTGGATTCTCGAGCTTAATCCGACATACCCATGCTGGCTTGGTAGAGGTTGAAGTAATGCGACCTCCTGTGGAGTAGCTCGGAGTGGGTTCCTTTCTCCAGGATGGTGCCACGGTCCACGTAGTAGATAGTGTCGGCGTGCAGGATGGAGGACAAGCGATGTGACACCACGATGGACGTTCGACCTTCTCTGGCTTTCCGCAAAGCTGCCTCCACAACCTTAAAGACGACATAGATAACTGTATGAAATAATGCAATAGATAGTTCGTTTTTGCATTTTGCTTATCGAACAACGTTAACCACAATGATATCAACTGTTTATACTGAAATTTAATTCAGATTGTCAACCCACGCTTTGATTAGTGATTATTTTTCATGAAACATGTAGAAATCAGGGGGAAAATTGCAGAATATTTTGTGAATCAAGTCCTTAAACAAATTCGTTTATTTCGCCGTTTCCATCAATCCAATCATTAAAGTGCACCTTTTCACTTTCGCTGTCGAGAGCGGAAGTTGCGTCATCCAGCAGGAGGATCTTGGGATTCCTGACGAGGGCTCTGGCGATAGAGACGCGCTGCTTCTGACCTCCACTCAACTGGGTGCCCTTGGTACCGGCCGGAGTATTGTAGCCCTGTGATCAGGACGAAGCGACACAGATCCATATGAACGGTAGGATTACAACCAGTTCACTCTTTATCCAGTCCACTTGGGGGTTTGCTTATAGTAGACGCATGGTATTAGCCTTAGGGATGCTATTTTCGCCCACTGTTTGCTTAGGACATTCTACACGTTGCATTGTGACTTGTAACCCATAACAACTTTAGTCAAGTCAAACGTGCCTGTGAAGATTACATGCTTGGAGACCTAAAGTAAACCGTCATAGGCCAAAATACGCATACATATGCCAACGAAAATAAGTAGTTTATAGCGATACTGGAATTCCAAGTTTCTGACATTTGGCTCCAGTTACGTATGCGTGTAATAGTTACACAAACATTTTTGTCCCATTTTTCAACCGCAATCTATGACGTCCCCTCTGGTGCGACGAAGAATGACGTCATTGGGGGCACTTACATCTGGCAGACTGGCGATGAAGGTGTGGATGTTCGCGTCTTTGGCAGCCTGAATGATCTCTTGCATGGGAACCTCCCTCGTGTTGTCTCCGAACGCGATGTTGTCGGCCATTGAGATGTTGAACAACATGGGGTCCTGGGTCACGAAGCCCATCAGCTTCCTCGCCCATTGGGTATTGAGTTCACTCATTGGATGTCCGTCTATTAACTGGAAATATACAGAGAGACATCTTGGTGAAATTGTCAATAGATAGAAGCATTTAGAGCGCGAATGATGACCGATATCTCTTCAAAGTGATAATAATCCTCATGTTCCATTCTCAATTGAGCATACATTTTATCAATGCATTGAACTCACTGTTTTGCTATTCTTTATTGCCTTTAATCAATATAAGAGATGAGACCAATGTTACTCCACGACTACGGTGATTATACTCGGATTCGCCATATTGACGCATTTCCGGTGCCGCAGTCCGAAAAGATGTATTGATGTTTTATGCCACTCTGTGCGTACGATGGCTACCATGGGAAGCCTCAATAGGGAAAATGCTCCTGTTTCTACAGTTTGCGGGCGGAATGGGGGCCATGTTGGATTTATGGAAGTTTATTTTGGCGTCAGGCACACCCTGCTAGGTATGCGTGCAAAGACTGCCTATCGTCTTCGTATACTACAGCTACCTTCAACGATCGAAAAACAGCTTAATATAACTACCTTCAACGATCAAAATCGCTTAACACAAACCGCACTTACCACGTCGCCGCTGAGAGTCTCGTAGAAGCGTTCAAACAGCTGTATGACGGTGGTCTTCCCGCTGCCGCTGGGACCGCACATAGCGATGAACTGACCGCGCCTGACCTCTAGCGACAGGTGTTTGAGCACCTTGAGCTCAGGTCGCGACGGGTAGCTGAAGACAGCGTCCCTGATCGCTAACTCCCCAGTGGACTCAGCCTGTGGGCGGATGGAACAAGACAATTCGAAGGTAGTACACGGCAACCACTGGATGATACATTAGACAGCTTATTTATTGTGATTTAGTACGCGGCAACCATTGGATGATATATTAGACAGCTTATTTATTGTGATTTAGTACGCGGAAACCACTGGATGATATATTAGACAGCTTATTTATTGTGATTCAGTACGCGGCAACCACTGGATGATATATTAGACAGCTTATTTATTGTGATTCAGTACGCGGCAACCACTGGATGATATATTAGACAGCTTATTTATTGTGATTCAGTACGCGGCAACCACTGGATGATATATTAGACAGCTTATTTATTGTGATTCAGTACGCGGCAACCACTGGATGATATATTAGACAGCTTATTTATTGTGATTTAGTACGCGGCAACCACTGGATGATATATTAGACAGCTTATTTATTGTGATTCAGTACGCGGCAACCACTGGATGATATATTAGACAGCTTATTTATTGTGATTCAGTACGCGGCAACCACTGGATGATATATTAGACAGCTTATTTATTGTGATTCAGTACGCGGCAACCACTGGATGATATATTAGACAGCTTATTTATTGTGATTCAGTACGCGGCAACCACTGGATGATATATTAGACAGCTTATTTATTGTGATTTAGTACGCGGCAACCACTGGATGATATATTAGACAGCTTATTTATTGTGATTCAGTACGCGGCAACCACTGGATGATATATTAGACAGCTTATTTATTGTGATTCAGTACGCGGCAACCACTGGATGATATATTAGACAGCTTATTTATTGTGATTCAGTACGCGGCAACCACTGGATGATATATTAGACAGCTTATTTATTGTGATTCAGTACGCGGCAACCACTGGATGATATATTAGACAGCTTATTTATTGTGATTCAGTACGCGGCAACCACTGGATGATATATTAGACAGCTTATTTATTGTGATTCAGTACGCGGCAACCACTGGATGATATATTAGACAGCTTATTTATTGTGATTCAGTACGCGGCAACCACTGGATGATATATTAGACAGCTTATTTATTGTGATTTAGTACGCGGCAACCACTGGATGATATATTAGACAGCTTATTTATTGTGATTCAGTACGCGGCAACCACTGGATGATATATTAGACAGCTTATTTATTGTGATTCAGTACGCGGCAACCACTGGATGATATATTAGACAGCTTATTTATTGTGATTCAGTACGCGGCAACCACTGGATGATATATTAGACAGCTTATTTATTGTGATTCAGTACGCGGCAACCACTGGATGATATATTAGACAGCTTATTTATTGTGATTTAGTACGCGGCAACCACTGGATGATATATTAGACAGCTTATTTATTGTGATTCAGTACGCGGCAACCACTGGATGATATATTAGACAGCTTATTTATTGTGATTTAGTACGCGGCAACCACTGGATGATATATTAGACAGCTTATTTATTGTGATTTGGGAATTCCTATCTAAACCTGCTTTCCGAGCTTATTGTGCCAAATCTAAGCCCAGGCGACATGTATATCAAAACTCATTTGTTTCTGAATCATTCTATCAATTCAAAAACCTAATAAACATCGCCGTTTTGGCTGTGATATGGCAAACCTGTCTATCCCGGGACACCGCGGAACTCACTGCTAAAAAAACTGATGACGTTTACCACTAAGTACAACATATGGTTAATTTATATCACGGGCAAGGCTAAGAGGCTCTATTCGGCAGTCTGGCATGTGTAGAATACTGACAAATGAAATGTTGGATGATTCAAGGACTGATTCTTATTTGTATTTTGACCTCTGTAGTTCGGACAGAAACGAGCTCGAAAAGTATCTAATGAGCCTATCTGAGACCGACAGAGCTTGCCGCAGTCATCTCATCGATGACCCGTCGCTGGGCCATTACTAATGCGACGAGCTTGACGCTTGTTTTCACATGTAATTTCTCAAACCAGAGCTCGCTGGGGCGGACCATTTCACCTCACACCGAACGTGCCCACCCTCTGTTATGGACAATAATGCCATGCATCGCAAGAGCAATAATCACGTGGTGTCATATCTTTTCTAATGTCACTTCTTTACACAACTTTTTAATGAACAATCATTTGAAAGAGCTGCTGGCTCTCAAAGTTCGTGGTTTACGGGGCGAATAAGCCAAATAAAGTAAGCTTATAAATACGATGTGAGGATGACAATGTCCCTAAGGCCAGATCGTCTATATAATATTGATCGCGGTCATTATTAGGGCGATAGACTGAGGAAGACCTCGCGCATATAGCCAACATCCTGGTATGCTTCAATGGGATCCCTGGGTCGCTTGGCGGTCGATTACATTGACTTACCGGAGCTTTGCCGCCTGGCGCATAGGGGTCAATGCTCGACACTCTGTCCATGATCTGGAAGAGTACGGCAGCTGCCGATCTGGCCCTGGAGAACTCCATGGCGTATGAATTGAGTCGGCCAAGTTCTACTGTGGACCCGGCAACCCCGACCATGATCCTGTGGCAGGAGAAGGAACAGGGACATATGGATATGATGGACCATGATCCCGTAGGATAAGAAAGAGCAATAACTTATGGAAATTATCGATCATCAGGAGAAGGAACAAGAAATTGCGGAAATGTTACAACGAGAGATAATGTACTCTATAATTAGACCAGAGTAATTAAGAATGGAAATTTACATTAATAATGTTTTATTGAAAGCACAACATTGGTATCTTCGAGAATATGAGTCTGCGGTGCAGAAATAAACACATATATTTATTTAACTCATTCAATGGAAGCTGCTACGTGAACATGCATGTTTTAATGTAAAATCACAATCACAAAGCATGCACAACGTTTGTAAGATTTTATGTGAAGCTCCCTAAACACGCATCGAATTTAATACATAGTCACTGAAATAATACAGCTTTCAAATTGATCTTTACCACAATATTCTAGAACCATTTATTAAACCTTCTATCAACGACAGAAAATACACAATGGCTGGATATTATGTTCGTTCGCTTTACATGGAACTACAACATACGTATTGTTAAGGATTGCTATGGAAGCGGCAGAGAGCTGTACCTGACGATGTTCTCGGGACTGATCCTGCCCTGGCCCACCAGCCAGAAACCGAAGGGGAACGCGATGAGAAAAGCGCAGCCCATCAGTGCGTACGTAGCTCCCCAGGCGGCGCCACCGACTGTGGCCTTCTTGCGATCAATCCTGGAATAACAAAGGGTTATAAGAGTGATATCGGTGGCGATACTTCTGCGGGTTTTCTCCTCATATTCTGTAACGGCATTGGGTCTCCTATTACATATATGTCTTGACGTACGACTTGGTTGTAGCCCATTACAACTCATCCGTTGAAGTGTATTGTAGCTAATCGGTCGAATAGTCAATTGAAATTCCATCCGTGATCATATCTGTAGATATAATTGTGAAGCTATCGATCGTCATTTATATTGTTTGGTCTTTTTTCCTTTTTGAGGACATAAGCTTCGGCTTTCTGCTTGTTGCCAATTAGTATTGTATATTGCATTATTGTTATTGGGACTTTCAGCAATACATATTATTATTATTATTATTATTTATTTATTTTCTGCTGCTTGTACACACGCCACTTACTTATCCATCGAGTTAAAGAATTCGTTAAAGCTCTCCTCGAAGAAGTCTTCCTTCGTTAGGGACGCCACTACTCGAATCTTGTCAATCGTCTCAGCCACAATCTGAAGAGAGATCCAATCACGTTGATATGATCACGTGACGGTGAACTGAGTTAATAACATGGCGGGTTTCCTAGATAGAATCCCCCAAGGTCAACCAGCCGAGATCGATGCTGGGGGTTCAGGTTTCTGGATGACCATGGGCAACGAGTGGCCTAGTGACTATTGTGCTGAGGCATTCCTCAGTATAACAATATAGGTTGACTGTAGATATCTTCTGTCACTGCTGGATCAGCTTCTGTAAATACTAGTGCTGATGTATAATCGAGAACCACGATATGGCCCATGTCATATACAAATAATAACATATGGCACCACAGTCTCGCTAGTATACTATAATTATAAATTATATTATATATAATTAAGGAAATTATTTTTGTTCAAAAGTAAGAACAAAACAGGTCTGTCAATGCCAGCCGTTCACGGTTCTGATTGGTTGTTTATTCAAGACGCCTTAACCAATTTTGGTCATATCGCGTCAATGGGAGAAGGAACGGTAGAGCGGAGCCATGTTCCAGGGGGTAGCCCCTACCCTTTGCGAAGTAGGACATAGGATCGTTACCCTGCGACCACGCAGACAAGGCCACAGCGGAGCTCGAACCACCGATCCACGTGTCGTTAATCTCTCAGGTGGCTAGAGCGCTCAACTCGAACCACTGAGATATCGGGGCGGCCTTTTCTGATCAGAGGCCATCATTCTGGGCCTACCTTTCCTCCCTCTCGGGTGGCCTTGGCCGTCCACTCGGACATCTTGGTTGTGATGAGTGTCTGGAGGACGGTGATCATGATGGTGAGGGGTGTGTAGGCCAGCAGAGGGAGACCTAGCTCCCAGCCGTACACCAGGCCTATCACTGTGGCCCCCACCAGCGTGGAGACGGCACTGAAGGTGGCCACCAGCACGGTACCCGTCGCCTGTATCGCACAACAAAATATAACAGGTTAAAATAACACCAAATATCCGTTGAATTTTAAATGGAAGCAGCGTAACGATGGTTGTTATACATGGTACGATGATCCGACATGACGAATGAAGGTAGCCTTTGCTTGTCTTCCTCATGGAATAGTCACGGTCATCGGAATTTTGACAAGTTGTTTTGATGAATCTGTTTCCTTACACCGGCAAACAGTTATACTGTACTAACATAGGGACGCGCTATCAGTGCTTTACAGTTTTCAGTATTTTGTATGTAAATTGTTTGATGACACACAAGTGTGCCCGAAATAATACTGAATTCTCAACCGCGACGGCAAGGCGGGGGCGAGGGGAGGGGGGGCGATCCACTTTCAAAACTCTTACGAGAGTGGGTCCACATTGCACCAAACAGAGGATCCACAAAATAATATGGGGGGGGGGGGTCCGTATCAAAAAATGATAGTGTGGGTGGGGGGGGGGGGGTGGAGGGCGAGGGGTTCGTATGGACTACCATTGCAAAAGGGCCTTTTCGCATTGCCGGGCAGGTGGGTGAGGCGGACATGGTTCAGGGCACTTACCGATTGTACCATCGACGCCTCATTGGCCAGCTTACTGGTCAGTGCTCCCACCGAGTTCTCCTTCCGGTCAAACCAGCCAATCTCCTACAACGAGACAACATGGGGAATGGCAAACATCATCCATTAGTGGGGGGGGGATACCCCCTCAATATCGAATCTCCAAGATGACGACATTTTAAAGCTGGACGCAAAAAAAACCCCACCTTAATAGTGATAAAATTGCCAACAGCTAATCGCGAATCTCCAAGAATTCCTCGATGCCAATCGCAGAGATTGGAAAAGGCCCCCCCCCCTCTTTACTTACACAATGCTATATCAATCATTATAAACCACGACGGGCGATCACGGCCGAATCAATATTGCTATTATACCACTTACTCAGTACATGATGACTAAGCACATATTCACCATGCCTATGTGGTGATAGTCACCGTGTCTAACTCATGTATCATTGTTCATGGGACAGGATTCATGTCTGTATTCTCCAATTGCAAACCTCTAGAAATAAATGATGTTTAAAGTAACAAAATAGGACCAATTTATTCTATATTAAGTGTATTGTATACTTTTCATTCTACCGTCAATTAAGGAATAAATGGAGTTCTAAGAGTAGCTTATCAATAAAGTGACAGGCGATGATTACCTGTCGAGTGATGGACTGAAAGGTCAATAGTCGAGCTCGCTTCGTTAAGTGTTCACCGGCGTATTTCATCGTTCCGAACTGAAAGACCAAAAACTTGTTTTAACCAGGAATTCTGGCATGGCATAGGTACTAGTGAATGCGCCCACTCTTTTCCCATGTCCCATGTTGGTTAACATCCCCATTGATAATCTATAAACAAAAGAAGCCAGTCGATACGGAAAACCTTACTTAGTTAATTGTCCTGGTCCCTGTAGCCTGCATATCATTGGTGTACGGCAAACGTTTGTACAACATATCACAGTATTAGTAAATAGCTAAATAATTTATCAATTTTCCTGTGTTGTTTATATCTCTAGCACCACTTGGGGGTATAATCTGTTGCCGCATATTGACCTACGAGGAACAACTACTTCTTAGGCATATTCGTTATCACCGGCTGACATAGCATGACGTGGCCAAATAAATAGAGAGAAGTTCCGACGTTCAACCTCGTCCTTAATCGTCGCGGTACCGTCCAAACAATGGGCATCTGCCATCTACTACAAGCGACACTGGTTCTTTGTCTCTGGTGTTAAGACTGCTCGTCAATGTGGCTTCAGGAATACGGCCCCTGGTGTACATAATCCCACCTCTGGCCCATACGTACCGCAGTGAAGGCGGACAGGCCGACCACCACGGCAATGGCCAGTAGGATGGGAGACATCGTCATCAGAATATCACGTTGCTCTTCGACATCGTCCGTGTTAAACATCTGGAGACGGAGACAGACGAGGCAGATGTTATATATACAGATGTCATAATTATATACTGTAATATTATTGATAATTATACATTGTTATATTATTGCTGATTATATCTTGCGATATTATTGATCAAAATATAAAACAATCATACTATTAATGATAACAATCGTTACACAATTAAGACCAATTATAATAACAATTATAATAATTATCAGAGGAACTTGTTCAAGTGTCAATATAATAATATAATAGCATGTACAATAATTAAACTAAAGTAATTCGATAGGGCTTATGATAATTACCAACACAATAACAATTCAATTATTATATTGATAAGAGCTTGCAGCATGGTGGAGAGTGATTTTGGGAGAAGGGAGGGCGTGTTTTGGTATAACAATTCGAGAGGATGGAGGGCGTCTTTCATATTAACATCGAGAGGGGAAGGGGGGGGGCGTGCTTTGGTGTTAACTTCTAGGGGAGGGTCATTTGGTATTTGCATCGAGCGGAGGGAGGGCGCGTCGTACCCGGAACAGCTCGCCGATAACAATGGAGATGGCGGGGAATCCGAAGCCCATGAAGACAGATGCGATGGAGCCTATTACGAGGTAAGGTGTTTCCGGTTTGTTCAGCGACATAATTCTTTTCAAGGAAGCGGGCGGCATTCTCTCTTGGTCCTGCCATAAACGAGGAAACGTGAATAGCATATCATGGGATTATGGAAAATCGAATGATGATTTGTTTAAAAGCAATATACTTACATGCGCCATCTTAGATTGTTTACATGTCAGAATCAACACTAAAAGTATCTCAAAATTATGATGCATATATGTTTTAGATCTCTGAGAGTCTGTAAAACAACAATTTCAGCATAAAACTGCGCGGTTTATTTTTATCGCGTGCGGACGTCCTAGCGAGCCGCCGTCGACATCACACACAAAATAGCGAACTGCGAACAGGCCCGCAGGGATATAAAGCCGGCCACCAACTTCTGCTCCGTTGACCAAAATGCTTCTCTCCGGATAGCCCACATGCTTTCAGGATTCAAATTCAAGACAAATATACTTATTTGACATGGGGAAGGGGTTGGTAATACAAAAAAATACGGAATATATTGCTTTAAGCATTAATAATTGAAGTGAATATTAATTGCATTTTTCATGCATTGCCCATGTTTGCAACATATCTACCAGGTGTAACATTGGGTGGGTCATATTATGTACTAAACTAATCTTCTTTTGTCTTATTGTTCTAAGGCAAAACAAAGTTCGCAATCAGCTGGGAGAAAGATGAATATTTCTTTAAACATAACGATTGATTGTCAACTCGATTACTCGATTACGATATTACGCGTTTCGCATCCTGTACCATTATATTTGTTCACATTAAGATGAATATCAATAAGTTCCCGCCAATGAGTTCCCAATAAATTCCTGCCAATATAGCCATCAACCAAGGTTATAATTAGGCCATCAAAGGTCATAAAACCATCACACGTCAGTATCACGAATATACTTGTCCGACTGGTTATATTTCGGTTATATTTCGAACGTTTACAAGGCTGTCGCAAGGCTGTCGCAAGGCTGTCGCAAAGCTGTCGCAAGGCTGCCAACTGCCACAAGGCTGTCGCAAAGCTGCCACAAGGCTGTCGCAAGGTTGCCACAAGGCTGTTGCAAGGCTGTCACAAGGCTGCCACAAGGCTGTCACAAAGCTTTCACAAAGCTGCCACAAGGCTGCCACAAGGCTGTTACAAGGCTGTCACAAGGTTGTCGCAAGGCTGTCACAAGACTGTCACAAGGCTGTCACAAGGCTGTCATAAGGCTATTGCAAGGCTGTCACATAGCTGCCACAAGGCTGTCACAAGGCTTTCACAAGGCGCGTTGCAAGATTATCACGAGGTTGTCGCAAGGCTGTCACAAGGTTGTCGCAAGGCTGTCACAAGGTTGTCACAAGGCTGTCACAATGCTGTTGCAAGGCTGTCACAAGGCTCTCACAAGATTATCACAAGGTTGTCACAAGGTTGTCGCAAGGCTGTCACAAGTCTGTCACAAGGTTGTCGCAAGGCTGTCACAAGGTTGTCGCACAGCTGTCACAAAGTTGTCGCAAGGCTGTCACAAGGTTGTCGCAATGCTGTTGCAAGGCTGTCACACGGCTGTCAAAAAAAGCTGTCACAAGATTATCACAAGGTTGTCGCAGGGCTGTCATGATGCTGTCACAAGAATGTCGCAAGGTTATCGCAAGGCTGTCACAAGGTTGTCGCAAGGCTGTCGCAAGGCTGTCAAAAGGCTGTCACAAGGCTTTCACAAGGCTGTCACAAGGCTGTTGCAAGGTTGCCACAAGGCTGTCACAGGTCTCTCACAAGATTGTCACAAGATTGTCACAAGGTTGTCACAAGGCTGTCACAAGACTGTCACAAGGCTGCCACAAGGCTGTTGCAAGGCTGTCACAAGGCTGTCACAAGATTATCACAAGGTTGTCGCAAGGCTGTCACAAGGCTGTCACAAGACTGTCACAAGGTTGTCGCAAGGCTGTCACAAGGTTGTCGCAAGGCTGTCACAAGGCTGTCACAAGGCTGTCGCAAGGTTGCCACATGGCTGTCACAGGTCTCTCACAAGATTGTCACAAGATTGTCACAAGGTTGTCACAAGGCTGTCACAAGGCTGTCACAAGACTGTCACAAGGCTGCCACAAGGCTGTCGCAGTGGCTCACTCACTCACCATTTTCTCCTCAATATAGTCCTCCAGATCGCTCAATGCACTCTTTGTGCTGACGATGGAATCGGCACGAGGTCTGTTCACCTCTGGAAGCAACACATTGCAACCATCATGAACTGTTTTGTCTTTGTCCACCCCTGTAGAGTGGTCATTCGGAAAATTGCAATCTACTGACATTTAATGAACAACAAACATTGATATTATGCTTGCAAGACATTTAGTGAACAATAAACATTTATATCATTTGTTAAAGAAATTTAATGAATAACAGACATTTATTTTATTGTTTAAAGACCTTTACTGAACAAAGCATATAGGCGTGTGTTAACTCCAACAAAATTGTATTTATCAAAGGACGGCGTCGAGATCTGCAAACTAATGCATAATGCACATGGCTTTCACGGAACAGATATTCCAAATTGTATTATGGTCCATATTTATTTGCATACAGAGTACACATATGGAAGATTATTTTATACTTAGGGTGAGGGCATACCAAGCAAATGACGATTATCCATTATATGCAGAAACTTAGAGAAAATACAATTTCTATTATGTACCAGTTTTCTCTTCTTCTTCCTCTTCCTTGTCACCCCCTCCTTTCATCTGTGGAGAAAAATATTATTGCTTAGTTAATTATAATTCATAATGATCGCGGTATTATATACAGTGTTCCTCATCCGGCGAGTTGCAAGTGGTGAAGTTAAAAGATATACCTATTAGATAACATTTCACCTAACGGTGGGGCCATTAGGCCGACCTGCAATGAGAGGAAGGGGCGTTTTAGGCCAGTCTTATGCACACATGTGCACACAATGTAAAGCATGAATGGATAAAACATGTCCCAGATTAGGTGCCCAGGCCCGAAATGGAACCCAAAACCAATTGACTTGCGATCTCTTACGCTGATCACTACACCGTGGAGGCCCCTATGATCTATTGATCTGCGGTCTAGTGCGCTGCTCACTACAACGTGGAGGCCCCCAGGATCTATTGATCTGCGATCTAGTGAGCTGCTCCCTACACCAGGGAGGCCCCCAGGATCTATTGATCTGCGATCTAGTGAGCTGATCCCTACACCAGGGAGGCCCCCAGGATCTATTGATATGCGATCTAGTGAGCTGATCCCTACACCAGGGAGGTCCCTTGGCGTAATGATCTGCGATATAGTGCGCTGTTAACTACTGGATGTTTCATGTAGGCGTTAGACATATCTCTTTACAACTGTCTATACTTTACATAATTAGATCTTTGCATGTAATCTGCTTTGGTTCTGATTACCTCAATACCATGCACAAATTCATCCATACACCATCAACATTATACATAAATAAATCAATACAGTCAAGTAAATTTGCAAAATTAATTTCACAAAAATCTATACTAGTCTCTCTCAATGTTGACAATCTATTATTTCTCTATTAACTTTAATTTATAAATCATTTCTTTGATAATAATCTGCAATAATCTGATTTTCTGCGTAAATCATTTAATATAAACACAACCATATAGGCCAACGAGACGAGTATACTAGTTCACAACAGCGTTACAGCCGTTGCAACGCCTGCAACATACCGACCTGGTTGAGAGCCAGCACGCGGTAGAGGCCATCGGGCATGTCCATCAGCTCGTCGTGGGTGCCCTGTTCCCACAAGACCCCCTCGTTGATGATGTAGAGGGTGTCACAGTTCCTGACCGTCGACAGTCTGTGGGCGATGGTAATGGTTGTCCGACCACGAGCCGCCTGGGTTGTGGCATGAGAGTTAGTGTGTTATTTTTATTGGTCGATAGCATACATCCGTCCACAACGAGTGAGAAAACATAATGATTATAATTATGAATTATATTACAATAACAATATCAAAATAACAATATCGAAATAACAATATCAAAATAACAATATCAAAATAACAATATCAAAACAACAATATCAAAATAACAATATCGAAATGACAATATCAAAATGACAATATCAAAATGACAATATCAAAATAACAATATCAAAATAACAATATCAAAATAACAATATCAAATTAACAATATCAAAATAACAATATCAAAATAATAATATCAAAACTACAATATCACAATCGCGATAGCAACTATCGGAATAATTATACCAAAACAATGATACTAAAATAACAATATCAAAATATCGATACCAAATAACGACATCAAAACAATTATATTTAAAAAATGATATAAAAAACAAATTCTAATAATGATACTAAAATAACGATACTAACATAACCATACTAAAATAACGATATCAAATAACAACATTTTCAAAGAAGATGTGAAACTCGCTTCATGAAATCGAACTCTCTTACGATAAAAATCCTGCAATAAAAACTGACCTCGTCGAGTGCGATCTGCACGGCCACCTCGCTCTCCGTGTCCAGGGCCGACGTACACTCGTCCAGGAGCAGGATCTTGGGCTCCCGGAGCAGAGCTCTGGCCAATGAGATCCTCTGCTTCTCTCCTCGACTCAGCAGCGTCGCGGCCGAGTTCAGCATCGTCTCGTAACCCTAGGAAGGAAAATAAAACTAGACATATAAGTAATATGGTGATATAAATGTGATTACACGAATTAGACATATACCGTGGTACACATTACAACAATACAATGACACTTAACACGGATCGCACTCATTGTGGGGATCAGACGCAATGATATCGTTGAGATGACCGCGATAATCTCTGGCTGACACTGCCGCAAACGGATTGGCTCAGCCATAAGCTCAAAGATCGCCAGATTACTGGCAAGAGTACAACACAGTCCACTGTAATGCCATCGTCTTAAGGCGCAAGGGAAACGTTTGTGAAATATCTTATATTTGTTTATGAAAACAAAGAATTATAGTTGTAATTAGTTATCTTTCTATGTTTGTGCTAATGAATCACTTATGAAACGTTCTCCGTTAATTAGGTCACTGTTTAATATGCTTACGTTGGCCAGTTTGAGGATGAATTCGTGGGCCTTGGCTTCCTTAGCAACCTGCTCGATTTCCGCCCGCGTGGCGTCAGGGCGACCGAACCGGATGTTGTCCTCTACAGTCGTGGCAAAAAGTATGGGATCCTGGCTGACGACTCCGATCTGAGAGCGCAGCCATTTTACATTCAGGTCCCGGATGTCCTTCCCGTCCAGCTTCACCTGAATATTCAAAACATGGCGGTCACATCAAGCGGATTTATTTGTTTGCTGTGGCCATATTTAAACCAAACCCATTTACAGGCTTGATTGAGAAACGCATGAGTATGCCTGTCTCGTGGGGTCTCGACCAGGTTCCGTAGTGACTGTACAGCCGTATTGTCCATTATCATTAACAATATTGATACAATAAGATTGGCATGATGATGTTTCCATGGTAACTTACCGTTCCTCTGTCGGGGTCGTAGTACCTCTGGAGCAGCTGGATGGTGGTACTCTTGCCGCAGCCACTGGGACCAACCAGAGCCACGTTCTTACCGTGTGGGATGTGCAACGTCAGACCTTGCAACACCTACATCATAGACAGACCATTTATTAATTCTAAACATGGACACATACCTGACTTAACACTAATGTATTACATAAATAGTTATTGTCCAATTAGGACAAACTTGGCGACGAGAGATACCTGTTGCAAGATTAATCGTTTTTCAAATTTTTATTTTAGTGACAATTGTATCATTATAATATATAACATAATTTTATGATAAAGATCACTGTGTAAGGCTGTCAGATCAATGAGAGTGGCGCACCAACGCATCACGACGACTCGGATAGACAAAGTGAATGTCCTCGAAGGTCACGTCGCCCTTGACCTCCTTGGGTTTGTCCCCTGATGGATCTAAACTGTCGATTTGAGTTTTCTACGCAAAGTAAAAAACAAATCACACATTAACTTCATAATGCGCAATAACATTTATATATAATGATAAATACGGTATTATATTTTATGTGCAATGTATGTATCTTCTGTTTATGTGTGGACCGAGAGTTGGTCTAATGCTAATTAATTCATTATCTATATCATATCGTACTAAATTTTCTATAGGACAAAACAAATACTTCAAATATAAGGCACTGTTAGATTTATGCTTCATATATGTATTTTTGCTTGGCTGACACGCGGCATGAGATGACATTAGGCATCGACTTACGGCATCAATGAGCTTGTAGAGACCCCAGGCGGCGGCCCTGGCCGAGGATATGAACTCCCCATTGGCCGCCACCCAGGATAGACAACGGGTGAAGTTGGCTCCGGATATCGTGACCTAGCGACACGCACAGAGAGAAGCCAGTTTACTACAGAAGCATGTCATAACGATTATCATATCAATACTGAGTATAAAAAAAAAAACGACATGGACAATAACATTTACAATAACATAATAATTACCATAATAATGATAAAAAAGAGTTATGGAATTATTATTAATATTATTATTATTGTTATTATTAATAATATTATTATTAATACTATTATTATTAATATCATTATTATTAATAATATTATTATTATTAATATTATTATTATTATTTATTATTATTATCATTATTATTATTATTATTATTATTATTATTATTATTATTAATAATATTATTATTAATACTATTATTTTTATCAATATTATTATTATTGATGTTACTAATGCAGTAGAGACAGGCATAATAGTATGATTATCATTTGTGTTGCCTTAGCAGCGGGTGATATCCCGGTGCATCGGACCCCCCTCCGTACCTGGATCAGTGCCCCAGGATCCTGAAGAAGTCCGATGTTGTAGCGGTGACCTCCCACCCAGAAGACAAGACACACCACCGTGTAGACGATGAACTGGGCTATCCCGTTGCCCCCAGCGATAGCCAGTCCCGCCTTCTGAGCAATGGCGCGAGCCTTCTCTAACTTTGTCTCGTATCTAGGGACAAAAACTCTTGTTAAAACAGCGTCAATGTTAGTAGTGAAGTCACATTGATTATCTGACACGCTAAGTCTGACACGCTGAGTCTGACACGCTGAGTCGGATTGTCTGGATCGTCTGGCTCGTCTGGATCGTCGCCCTTGGATACATATGTCACCGACGTCTTGTGTTTTCGCATCATACAACATTTTCGTACGGACATTTGAGAAACTTCCATCGAAAAATTTGTGGCCAAGAAAGTTCCTGCGAAAACTACCGGCAACAAGCGATTAAAATGCGAAGTCAGTTACGATGAAGTTTCCAAGATGGGCATGGGCTGATTATCGTCACAAAATCTCGAAGAGGGCGCCACCCCCCGTACGTTATCTAAGTGACAACGAATCGCCCTGCAACCACTCCGCTTTATAGGCTGTGTGGATAGCGAAGTGGATACATGCGGCATAAAACTCTTTGTAAAGCACGTGTGCATGCTGCTTGAATATCACGGATGACCTCTGACCTGGCGACCTGTGTCTTCTCCCCAGAGAAGGCCTGTACGACCCGCATGGCGCTCATGGTCTCTTCGGCCACGTTTCCGGCTTCCCCGAAGGCTCCGAACTGCAGCTGAGCCAGCCGCCTGACGTACTGCAAGGGAAGGCTACAGATTACGGCCTGTTTCCATGCCCTGTCACAATGTTAAGTGTTCCAGGATAAGCCGAAATATGCGCACTAAACCTTCGTGTCCTCGAACGCCTTCGTCTCGTAAAACACTCCAAGGCTATTATCGACTCCAAATGCAATATTAAAAGCGAAACAAAAGACACATATTGCTATAAATGTGATATACAGATATATATTCAGCATATCAGATTTAATGATAAATGCTTTAACCAGTTAAGGAAAATTACGTTTTACATCGACGACATAAGAATAAAAGCAGCGGCTACTGCCATCACCGGATGCTGTAAAAGACCAGTCCATACTCTGACACTAAGCCCCAACCCACGCTTGAGTCCTTTTTCCTTAATCGTGAGTATGAAATCGACAATCATAGCTGATGGTTTAGTGCAAGTGAGAAGCAATCATCTCTGAAACTGGCAAGAAATTGACACGCTGCTTTGTTTGTCCAACTTGTTTCAGCGACATAACACACGCGGAGGACCTTTGTTCACCACATGATTGGATAAAAGCAACAGTGACGTCAGTGAACGATTGACAGCTTGTGTCGGTCTATTGGTCGCGTCAGTACAGGCGGACCTACCCTGGCGGTGAGCCCGGCAGCGATAAAGGTGACGGGGAGCAGGGCGAAGGCAATGAGAGCCAGGAGCCAGTCCCCCAGGAAGGAGATGACGATGGCGGAGACGATCTGGGCCAGCCACGTGATACTGGCAGCCATCTTCTCCCCCATGCCGGACTGCATCTTGAGCGTGTCTCTGGGAGGGTGAGGACACGCCATTAATATAAGCGTCAATCGTCTTGAAACTCGCATTATCTTGTCTGATACAACATTAATGCAGATACGTGGCAATGTAATGGTATAGATTTAAGAACTAATTTAAGAGTTGACATAACGAGCCATGAACATAAGTCCGTGGTTTCCCAGCAATGTATTGTTTCTGGCGGGGAGTTTGCTGTGGGCGACTAATCGATCTAATTTAATTACAAATGACATTATATAATGTCAAAATATATGTCAAAAATTGAAGCACAACTGCTAACGCCGGTTCATACCGTTTCGGGGATTGCATATCTATGTCATGAAAACGAATGGAGCCTGTCAAGCGATAAAATAATATCACCTTGGAATATTCTTCATATCAACTACTACCATTTATACAAAATATATACAAAAAAATGAAATGAACGTGAAAAACGATAATAATAATAATAATAATAATAGTAATAATAATAATAATAATAATAATAAGTGAACAAAAATTAATATCAACTACTGGCATTTTTTTTTTTTTTTTAAATAATTGTCGCCCAATTGTTTGCCAGAGGGCGCTGACTCACTCGGCCAAACACGTGATGATGGCCCCGGGCTCGTGCAGGTCGAAGTAGGCGATGTCCTGCCGGATGATGTTGTTGAAGGCCGTGGATCTGACCCGCTTGATGATGCGACTCGTGCCGGTCAGCCACAGCGACATCCCGCCGAAGAGAGTGACGAAGGTGGCGACCGCGAAGATCCCCACCACGATGGCTGTCTCCACAGAGATGTCGTTGATGGCCTGGACTCGATCAACGTCCGTGGTGTTGAGCGGCCTGCAGGGAAGGATCACATGATAGTGTTTCATGTGTGGCCTGTGGATATGTAATCTCTGACTGTCTCCGATAGGCGTATTCAGGCATAAGCGCAAATACCGGTGTAGTACATAGAGAAACTTATATCACAATGTAATACGCTGCAAATCCATCGTCTTATTTAGACAGATGGATGTCAAACAACCAGGGGCCGTATTCATAAACCACACGTGCAGGGCGTTGTGGTGGTGCAAGATCCATATCTTCAATATAATTTTAGCAATTTCTCCATTAAAAAAATCCACATCTTGGGTGAATTTGTTATATTTTGAATTCGATAAATCGCATGAAAACTTTTCCACTTAGCGTTGCGTAGATTTGCGTAGACTAAGTATGGTTTTTGAATGCGGTTTCATGTGTCTTAGGCCAAGTTCAAGAGCTAAATTGGATCAGTAAACTTCATAAGACACATGCAGGGCCCATTACATTACTTGCCCATTGCAATTATTCATTGATGTGAATAAGAAGAATGTTGAACGCCCATTTCAGTTTATACCTTATGCACATGAGAAATAAAACCGATTTAACGAAAGGCGTAGGATAGAAATAGTGAAAGATTATTACTCCACAACACTACCAATAAGAGCCTGATGATTATCCGGCTGGCGCTGCTGGCATTAGGTCTGACACGCAGATGACTTACAAGGCGTAGAATTTGTTGAGACCCTGCGAGGCCACGTATGTGTTCATCATGTAAAGGGCTCCGCCGATGGCCATCAGCAGAGCTCCAAATGACAGGATTATCGACTCAGTGGGCGTGGCAAAGCGGAACTGTGGGTGAAATAAACACGACGCCAAATGGATTTCATTTGATTTGATTTGATTGCGTTTTAACGGCACGTTCAGTCTGTAAGCCTATATCGGGCCACACTAGTTAAGTTCAATCCAACTAACTCAAGAGTCAGTGCTAAAACCCTGAAAGTATCAATACATTTGAGCTTGTAGATAAAACAATTGCAGACATGGTAAAGGGTCAAGTAGATATGAATACAACCATGAATCGTCAAAAAATGGAAGCTGTTTATGCGGGATTTGTGCGTGGTTTGTTGGTTGTATATTCATCACACTTTAACCACTTTTGGGCACATCACGTCAATGTGAGAAGGACGGAAGAAAGAGTGGAGCCATGTCCCCGGGGGGTAACCCCCTACTCTTTGCTAAGAAGGACATGGGATCCTTATCCTGGGACCACACAGACATGGCCACAGCGGGGCGCGAACCACCGATCCACGTGCCCGTTAGGCTCTCAGATGACCAGAACATTCAATGCGAGCTCTCTAAACCACTGAGCTAACGGGCCGGCCCCGGGATTTGTGCACGAGTCGTCGGCTAAATCCACGTCAATGTTAATCCGATAACACACGGTATTCCCGAACTTGTAGTGTATTTTGAGTTTAATGAGAACTATAATGCGAAATACAAATCTTATGTGGCAATATCGGTGAAACCCAAGCTCGTGTTGAGGTTAGTGCCGCCGATCTCCGATGGCATGGTTATCATGGGTCATGGGTCATAATAAAGAATATCTTGCAGCAAATAAGGCTGTACTTTTTTTTCCTTGATGCGTTACAGACATGAGAACAGATTGTGGTAATACATTGACACATACATGGCAATTAGGATATGAGAAATAAAGGTTTCTCCCATCGAGACATGAATACCTCTAACTGATTTTTTTTCCACACAGGATCACGCCGTACATAGTCGGTAACAGGCATACCACAGCTGCACAACTTTGCTATTCCATAAATGAACTGAAACGAGTATTATTTACTCAATGATCTTGTTCCCAGCCGAGAATGCTGATATTGACCAAGGCATACAGCGTGTCAATCATGTCGTTTACTGATGGTGTGTGTAATACTCACCAGACCAACGAGCGACACTGCTTTCTTCTCCTCTTCCTTATGCTCGGATGTGCTACTGCAATACAATAATTCATTTAACTTGATAGACTGAATGAGGTGCACATTTCGGGTTCATGATTAGAACAGATTGATTACGGCAATGGCCATGAGCGAATGACAGTCTTTACATCATGATATGTATATATGCATTTTAACCACAATTAGTGATGGATAACCATTGTTAGCTAGGTGCCTAAAACTGTATTTAAACATGGAATATTGTGGGACTAAAAGATTAGTTTTTCGGACCAATGTTCTGTACCACGATTCCCGTTCCGGTTGATATTAAGTGTCAGTAATAAATTACAAAGTATAATCTTAACCTGCTGATCTACAATCAGTGACCGATTTAGCGGTTGGAAGAACACCACCAACCCCCAACCTCTCCCCATTCACACCCACCATCTCTTTCCATTCACCCCCACCCCACTCAATCCCCCTCCCCGAGTGCCTGGATATGAATTATGGTGTTTTAGGCCTCTTCTGTGAACATAAGGGCTAAAATGAACCAGTGAACCCCCCGGGATGCGCTATGGCACTGAGGCACTCCATCAGTCTCAGACGGAGGTAGATACAAGTACGTGTTCACCCTTGGCAGCCATAGCTTCAACATGGCTGCCATCTAATGACCTGGTCGGTGTGTTCCATAACATTCTCGCATTGTGGTCTCTCTTCGCTCTTGAAACGTGATGGTTTGCCGACCTATACTGAAGCGCAACCCCATAATAACGGTAAGGTGACAGGGTGTTATTCTTTATTTCGAGTGGGGTCCAAGAATTTGGCACAAAATTTGGCGCCCCCCCCCCCACACACACTTCCATATCCCCCCACGCATCTCAAGCCCCATTCCTGGTTCCCGCCAACGTTTCCTTCGTCCTCATGTATGCCAAAGTATTGTTCTTGGAAGCCGGCCCTGTGTGGGACGCCAGGATTTACCCCGAATTAACCGGTGGTCATAGTAGATATATCGCTCATATCTGATTGATTAAGAAAGCTGTTGGCATGAAGAGAGGTTCGCATTCTTCAGGGTTCTCTGTCAACACAATTCGATACCATGCGTCTAGCGTCATATTTAACGGGCCCCCGGCACCAGCGTACATTTGGGTTATTACTTATAGTCCTTATAGTTGATCAGACCTGTGCTTCACTGGGACTATTGTTCTATCCTGATAGGCAGTTTTAATAGCGAAAGGTAATATGGATGGCCATCGTAAGGAATTTAACTATTGAGTTTCACTATAAGGGCCATCTCTGACGCAGCCATGGAGGCAAGACCATCGTAGTGGTTTGGGTGAATAAGCGAAATGCTGAATGTTGCCATCATAATTTGACAGGTGCAATCGTAGAGAGGATGTTGCGACAGTCACTTAAATGCCCCAGCCCTTGAGAGAGTGCTATTGTGGTGACTTCAATGACACAATCACAGAGGAAATGTTGTGGCAGTTACTTAAATGCCGCAGCCCTAGTGGGAGCGCTATCGCGGTGACTTGAATGACACAATGATAGAGGGAATGCTGTGGCAGTCACTTAAATAGCGCAGTCATAGAAGGAGAGCCATGGTGGTGACTAGAATGAAGCGAAAATAAGGGAAAATATCACATAAACTTGAATTATCTAGTACAAAAACGAAGATGGAAGGGCATTCAAAGCCTCAAAGATATGGGACCATCCATCTCCCATGTTAGAGGACACTAAATACATTATTATAGTAAATGGTAGTCATACGTGAGCTATGCTGACACCATGGTTCTCCCTAACGTGGAAGAACGACCAACAGTAAATCGCTCGAGAATCACAAGCCAAAGATCCCAACCAAATACTCTCAGCAGTTTGTTAGGCAACGAGTTTACGCTAGCAAATTAAGCTTTCTGCATGACTTCTGCGTACACCCTGTCCCCCGGCAATCCACTCTAGAGGGGTAACCCACCTGGCGGAAGACGAGGAAGACGAAGATGACGACGAGGCTGCCGCATGGACGCCATTTTTCTTCGCCTTAGATCCGTTCGGCTCCGCGTCTATGACTGAAACTGCCCCATTGTCCCCGAGAGGGCGTTTCTTCTCGTTGTCGTTCACGATGAGAGCGGGATTGGCGTATAAAGATGGCAAATTGACGTATGCCGGCTCATTGACACTCTCCATCCGGATGCTCTCCGGACGGGTAGTTCTGGTGTCTTCCACCGGCGTGCTCAAGCGGTAAGACTTCCCCATGGCGTACAGTCAGCTACCCCGAGACCCGGGGGATCTCTATTGGAAGGTGTTGACCCTGGGGTCAGGGTGTTACAGGGATGGGAGCTGAGTCGTGGTCCGGTCTCTACTGATACTCCATGAGCTTCTCCGGGAGTTTCCTCAATGCTGGGTGGAAAACCTCTTAAAGTGGTCTTGGCGGCTTTGGAATGTCTCACAAATTAGAGGAGTGTGTCCATGAAAGTCAAGTCTGCAACAGAGAAAGAAGTTGATGAGAATATATGCCATATGAATGGTGCGACATTTGTGCCAAATTACGATATCAGATTCTGATTACTTGCGTTACGTGATACATATATTACTATGATATAAGTTCAATGGACGCCTGATTCTTGGCGAATCACTAATATGAGCCCAACATCCAAACACCGGTTGGGGCGGTTTCCTTTAAAAAAAGAAAATATATTACACATATATTTACGTTCTTTGTGTGTAATACCGTAATAATCCTCCACGTGTCAACCACAACCGGGCGTGTGCGCCTTACCGGTGAGAATGCCATCTCTGTGGCGTGACATAGCCCTTTATAAGAGCTAGGAGTGCTTGGCAAAGCCACACAGTGGTCCAATGTGCGCTTATCACCGACTCCACCGGGCCGAGGGTTACCTCCCAACCATTCCTCGTGACGAAACTCCTAAGGGGGCTTTGTAACATCAAGGGTTCTACAGAACAAGCCGTCTGTCCGAGCAGCGCTGATAAGGGGAAGGGTCTCCTCTGATGGCCGAGGAGATATAGATGATCACCCTCGGAGGGTGTGTGTGGAGAGGGGGGTGGAGGGAGGGAGGGGGGGGGGTATGAATCTAAATGGTGTGTACATTGGACATGAAGATTAATCTTTACTTATATAGTTATATATAGTTATATAGGTTGATTTGGGTAAGCCTTGAAATCCGTCAGCGTTAAGTGCGAAATTAGGGTTAGCGTAAGAGTTCTTAAAGAGGTTAGATGTAGCATGATATGGACGCCAAGCTAAGGTGGGTATAGTATTATAATATGAGGGTGCAGCCATAGGGGTTCGGGTGGGATGTTCAAGTCTGGCTCTTCTGTTTGGCGTCTTGGTCTATTGGGCCTTTCCGCCGTATCATGCCATACTGGGCACTTCATGGGCCACTACGGACACACTCTCACACCGGTTTGTGACCCTGCTTATGAAAATCATTCTTATCATAGAAGTGTAAAAACTCTTTGATCTTCTTGGAAAAAACTTAGTGTCTCCGCAATAATGGATTTACTAAACCTGTGTAACCTCTAGCTTCAGGTCTGGCGTCAATGCCCGACTGATCACCCTTAGCTAGGTCTCTTAGGCAAAGAAACATATCATGGTCTCAAAGGAACAGAACTGTTTGATCAGTCTGTGATTGTTTTGAGGCGCAAATACCTCTATATCGGCCAATTGGTACGCACAACGGCAGAGTGCAAGAAGAAGAGTTTGGGCTTGGTTCACAAAGTACGTAACTGTCTATTACGTGTGTTATGTCAGCGGGCGGTGCACAAATGTTATCTGCGTTGGGTTTAGCGTAAGTTATGTTTTTTTAAGTTCAAGTAAAACTACTGTAAAGATGAGGGGCACGTATATGATGCAATTACCCTCCAGGTAGGTGTAACAGTAGGTGTAACATTTCGTGTAACAGTAGGTGTAACAATAAGCGTAACAGTGACAGTAGGCGTAACAGTAAGTGTAACAGTATGTGTAAGAGTGATAGTAGGCGTACTAGTAGGTGTAACATGATCTATAACAGTGACAGTGGGCGTACCAGTAGATCTAACAATATGCGTAACAGTGACAGTAGGTGTAATACTATGTGTAACAGTGATAGCAGGCGTACCAGTAGGTGTAACAATATGCGTAACAGTGACAGTAGGTGTAACAGTATGTGCAACAGTGACAGTAGGTGTAACAGTAGATGTAACAATATGTGTAACAGTAGGTGTAAAAATAGGTGTAACAGTATGTGTAACAGTGACAGTAGGTGTAACAGTATATGTAACAGTGACAGTAGGTGTAACAGTAGATGCAACAATATACGTAACAGTAGGTGTAACAGTATGTGTAACAGTGACAGTAGATCTAACAGTATGCGTGACAGTAGGTGTAACAGTATGTGTAACAGTGAAAGTAGGTGTAACAGTATATGTAACAGTATGCGTAACAGTGACAGTAGGTGTAACAGTCTGTGTAACAGCGATAGTGGGTGTAATAGTAGATGTAACAGTACGTGTAACAGTGACAGTGCGGTGTAACAGTGCGTGTGCGCTGTAACAGTGCGTGTAACAGCATGTGTAATTGTAGGTGTACCAGTGTCAATATATGGGACCCTTTTCTGCAAAAAGCCGTCAACAGCTCAAGGATGTGTCGCGAATCTCTTGCACCGTCTTCACGGCGAGCAGTTCGAGTGCATAACTGAGATTACAGTTGTTATCACGCTCCCAGTAGGGGTCATATACCACAAGCTGTCATCATCGTAAGTGAATGGGTGATAGGCCAGGTCAGCGACCAAAGACACGTAGTGCGAGTATTACATCCAATGCAGGCACGGTGTTATACTGAACCCAGTCACGAAGAATACATTTCTTTATTCCCAGGTCACGATGAATTTAAAGGAGAAGTCCCCGTTAACAATGGAAGGGGCGGATACATGATATAAATTGAACAATTCACGGTTATTTAATATTAAAATTTAATATTAATTTTTTTCCTCATTCCCGGTTCACGGTGAAATGAAAATGCCATTCCCGAGAAACGGAAATACCCTGTACACCCTTTAGATACGATGTAAGGTTGAAATGCCTGGTGTAGATCGAGCGGAGAATATACGGGACGATGGATGAAACCTTTGATCATTCCCTGTTATTGTTTAACTTCAGTATACCGATGCGACACTCTTTCTGGTACTCATAACTAACTTAAACTTTGCTTAAACTTAAATATTGTGGTGTGATATTATAATTATAATGTTACTATTGTTTACTACATTGTTCTGATATTCTGCAATAATACCTGCTTGCGCGGCCTTTGTTTCCATGCGCGTTGTTTTATATTACATGATTGATATTGTTAGCGTACATATCACAAGCACAGTAAGAAATACCGTATCTTTTTTTGATTTTAAGCCCTGGGGGGGGGGGGAGGGGCTTAATACTACGCTGGGTTGGGAGTTTTTTACCTTTCAAATCCGCTTAGAAGGGGCAGTTTGTTTTTCATTGATCCGCTCTATGTGGTCGCTCCGGTGCTTGTTTCTCAACAAACCTGCTCTATGGACACACATTTTTAAGACCCCCCCCCCCCCCCCCAGGTGTGGCAAGTCTAAAAATATCAGTTCTATATTTTTCATCAAACGTCCGCTCTACATGAAGTGCATCTTTTTCCTGCGAAATATCCGCTCTCTCAGGCATCATGGGCAACCAGTGACCCTCCCCCCCACCCCCGCCCCCCCCCCCACACACACACAAACACACGACATCATATCTATAATAGTGGGGGGGGGCAATCCTGTAGGGGGCCATCCCTATTTAACCTAATTTATGACATACAGATATCATAACAACCGATCGGAGCCTACACCACCGCCGCGCTGGGGCAAGATCGACCGGCCATTACTTTGACAACTATGGTACATCATTGCGGCCACCACACAGTCCGCCCGCGCCCTCTCGGGGCAAAAAGAAAAACGTGGTTCCGGTAGAAGACGGCTTGCAAACAAACGGGAGATAAGGGTTGGTCGTGAAGTGACGCAAACATGGTTAGCGGTGCAGTGACGCAAACAGGGTTAGTGGTGCAGTGACGCAAACAGGGTTAGTGGTGCAGTGACGCAAACAGGGTTAGTGGTGCAGTGACACAAACGCCCGACTAGTGGTAAAGATACCAGTGACCACCCCCCCCCCACGCACCCACGCGCGCACGCGCGCACGGGCCACGCCCCACTGTATTGCACTGAGCGAGAGTTGACATTGGAGACCTTATGAACATCCGGGTCTTTTTTTAACTGAATGCATTATAACTGAGACCTAACTGGTACGACGTAATAAGCTCACTGATTTACATGTTGAAGTTTTAGGGGCGATTACTCCGGTAAATTGCTTCGCAAACCGTTATCCGTTGAAATAGCGAATGCATCCGTGGACATACCATTAACACGCACCACACATTGGCCATGCAGGGAACTTCTGTATGAAACACCCATCCGCCAATTCCATGGACTTTTGGTTGGACGGTTATCTATTAGTAAATTTGTTTCATTTTTTTTATCACCGTCTATCCAGCTATAACATTTTAACCCTATTGATTTATTAAACCGATCGATCAAAGCTGCAACATTAGTATTGATCCTACTTTAACTTAGCAAATAAAGCAAATCATTCATATGAACTCTATGATTTGTGAGTTTTGGGTGGACGATTGTTAAGTAGATTTGTTTCAGTTCGTTATTATGTATTCATGAAGATATACCATTTAACCCTATTAGTTGGTTAAGCAGATTGACCAAACTTTAACATTAATCTTCATCTTACGTTCAATCATTATTTTAAGTCATATTAAATGTAGCAAATTATCTACAAATCGAGCGGTATTGCTACTAGGAACGCTCCCGGAATTGACGACATCCATGCATAGATCAAATGTTTGCTTTGTCCCCACGTGGTTAGAACTGGTGCATCAGGCTTTATTGCACAAGGTCGCGACCTTCATGCATGGATACTACTTTGTACTTGGGCTATTTGAACCCCACCCCTGATCGGATCAAATTAATGTTTAACCGTCAAGAAACATTTTATTGGCCTATCATCCGTGCTTTTAATCCTTTCCTCTATCAAACAAGCTTCGGTCCCGTAGTATTTCAACACACCACACGATTGCGTCAATATCATTTTAACCGCAAATAATTCCTACCTGGAGCGATGTTCCAATATGGCGTTCTATACAGGACAGGAAGCTCGTTGTTCCATATGCTTAGCCCAGCGGAATGTCCATGGCGGTCACTGCGTTGTATCCGTGAGAGGACGGGTCTGATCGGTTCCAGGGTGTCTATGGTGAATAGCGAGACAGGGGCTCCGTCGCCCTTTATCAGGAGTCCGTCATGGCCTCAAGTAGGGGCCTTTTTTGTGGCTAATATCATCTATTCTCTTACGCCATTGCTACCCCTCCCCCCCACACACCCACACCCGAGATATCCCCGGCCAGCACCCAGGCTGGCTGGGTCCTACCCCCACCCTCTCCATCCCCCATCCTCTTACCCAGCCGGTACTCCCAGAAGCGGTCCCAACCCGCCTGCCTTGGCAGATCTTCCTCATAACAGAAGCAGTCCCAATTTTTGACACCGTGATGGCCTATTACCCGGGTTCATCACACCACTGAATGTGCATAGATCTACACAGTCACCCTTCCGGATATACACCCCCCCCCCCCGCCCTAATCCTCCCACCGTCCTACCTCACCCAATCACGACCCCCACCAATTTGACGACCCACCCTTTCGCCACTCAACCCACCCTTCATTGGTTTGTCATCAATTATATATATACGAAATTATATCCTTTACTTTTTGGAGTTAGCGATAAGCATAGGCGCATTTACACCAGAACCCCCCCCCCCCCGCCCCCACACACACACACTCATCACTACGCGCAACCCCTCGCTGAGTCACGTGACTACGACCACCTCGTTTCCATCAGCCATTTTCCACGCAAAAAAAAACCACCAGCTCTTGAGACAGTCATCTTGTTTACATAGAGTCCGGAGGTAATGTCGTCATTGGTGAAACACAATTTTATTTCATTATGTGTATATACATGACATAACTAGTTGCGACTTCACTTGACGTTATATCGGCAACTCAAGTGTTGTGACAGCAACGAGAGAGAGAGAAGTATACAGTGGGGGTTGCCGCGATAGGCTGAAATCCATGCAGTTCCCGTACCTTATCTTGACACCCGATCCGACCTGTCTGTGAAGTGCTTATTCCGCTGAACGAGAACATCACAAGCTTCCAGTAAATTCTAATTGCTTGTTGTCTGTCATGCAGATTGAAGAGATTCCCCAATGTATAACGGCTCATGTACGTGCCACCAGCTTTTGAACCCGCGTGATTGATGACCAGGACGTCATTATAATCTGGTTACATCCGGAAAGAGCACTTCAGCTGCGACCTGTAGTCGGCTGTCAGTCGTTGATCGGCGTCCATCAGCTGGAAGTACAAGACCTGTATCAGTCCATATAGAACTACGCATGCAAATTGCTACGTGAATTATACTTTCTATTTTTAATAGAATATTTTCTTTTGTTTCCGTCTTATGTTACTCGCGCATGTACATTGATATTGATTGATAATAAATAAATGAGTTTACAACAACAAAAATCAGTCCATATAGTCATTTATGATCCAACATTTATCGGTTCATTATGGGTCTTTGCTCGGTCTGTGAGCCAGTTATTTTCATTTATTTTTCAAGTCGATTTCAGGTATTAATGCCAACTGATCGGGATATGGTAATGTACGATAACGCATCAGCCCTTTCAAGGGATACAAGCCCGCAAACCGTACTAGGCAGCAATTTAATGTCCCCAGAATTATTTGACGGTGATAATGTGTTTGACAGCGGTTTGACGGGCGGTGGTACGTCCCTCTCACTGATGCCGGGTGAACCCGGACAAACCTTCATTGCCCTCTACATCAATGACGGATGATTAACGTCAGGCCAAAACATTCTCCAGTGTTGGGTTGGGTAACCAGGGAGTGATGTACCCGGATGGAGCACGGGTGCCTGACTGCGCATGTCTGTGGGTGACATCAAACCGGACAGACATGCCTGAGTGAAGACTTATTTAGAGACGCCACTAAGGCTACATATGAAACATGTGGAGCAAAGGCTTCCCCACTAAAGTAGGAACTGGCTATCTATGAACTGATGGTCGGGGGTGAGGTGCTCTATGAACTGAGCGTCTGGGGTGAGGTGGTTTATGAACTGACGGTAGGGGTGAGGTGCTCCATGAACTGACGGTAGGGGGCGAGGTGCTCCATGAACTGACGGTCGGGGTGAGGTGCTCTATGAACTGACTGTCGGCGGGTGAGGTGCTCCATGAACTGAGGGTCGGGGCGAGGTGCTCCATGAACTGACGGTCGGGGTGAGGTGCTCTATGAACTGACGGTCGGCGGGTGAGGTGCTCTATGAACTGACGGTCGGGGGTGAGGTGGTCTATGAACTGACGGCCGGGGTGAGGTGCTCTATGACCTGACGGTCGGGGGTGAGGTGCTCCATGAACTGACGGTCGGGGGTGAGGTGCTCCATGAACTGACGGTCGGGGGTGAGGTGGTCTATGAACTGACGGCCGGGGTGAGGTGCTCTATGACCTGACGGTCGGGGGTGAGGTGCTCCATGAACTGACGGTCGAGGATGAGGTGCTCCATTAACTGACGGTCGGGGCGAGGTGCTCCATGAACTGACGGTCGGGGGTGAGGTGGTCTATGAACTGACGGTCTGGGGTGAGGTGCTCTATGAACTGACGGCTGGAGGTGAGGTGCTGTATGGACTGACGGCCGGGGGTGAGGTGCTCCATGAACTGACAGTCGGGGGTGAGGTGGTCTATGAACTGACGGTCTGGGGTGACGTGCTCTATGAACTGACGGCCGGGGGTGAGGTGCTCCATGAACTGACGGTCGGGGGTGAGGTTCCTGGATGAACTGACTGTCGGGGTGAGGTGCTCCATGAACTAACGGTCGGGGGTGAAGTGGTCTATGAACTGACGGTCGGGGGTGAGGTGCTCCATGAACTGACGGTCGGGGGTGAGGTGCTCCATGAACTGACGGTCGGGGTGAGGTGGTCTATGAACTGACGGTCGGGGGTGAGGTGGTCTATGAACTGACGGTCGGGGGTGAGGTGCTCTATGAACTGACGGTCGGGCGTGAGGTGCTCCATGAACTGACGGTCCGGGTGAGGTGGTCTATGAACTGACGGTCGAGGTGAGGTGCTCCATGAACTGACGGTCGGGCGTGAGGTGCTCCATAAACTGACGGTCGGGGGTGAGGTGCGCCATAAACTGACGGTCGGGGGTGAGGTGGTCTATGAACTGACGGTCGGGGGTGAGGTGCTCTATGAACTGACGGTCGGGCGTGAGGTGCTCCATGAACTGACGGTCGGGGTGAGGTGCTCTATGAACTGATGGTCGGGGGTGAGGTGCTCTATGAACTGACGGTCGGGGGTGAGGTGCTCTATGAACTGATGGTCGGGGGTGAGGTGCTCCATAAACTGACGGTCGGGGGGTGAGGTGCTCCATGAACTGACGGTCGGGGGTTAGGTGCTCTATGAACTGATGGTGGGGGGTGAGGTGCTCCATGAACTGACGGTCGGGGGTGAGGTGCTCTATGAACTGACGGTCGGGGTGAGGTGGTCTATGAACTGACGGTCGGGGGTGTGGTGCTCCATGAACTGACGGTCGGGGTGAGGTGCTCCATGAACTGACGGTCGGGGGTGAGATGCTCCATAAACTGACGGTCGGGGGGTGAGGTGCTCCATAAACTGACGGTCGGGGGTTAGGTGCTTTATGAACTGATGGCGGGGGGTGAGGTGCTCCATGAACTGACGGTCGGAAGTGAGGTGCGCTATGAACTGACGGTGGGGGGTGAGGTCCTCCATGAACTGACGGTCGGGGGTGAGATTCTCCATGAACTGACGGTCGGGTGGTGAGGTGCTCCATGAACTGACGGTCGGGGGTGAGGTGCTCCATGAACTGACGGTCGGGGGTGAGGTGCTCTATGAACTGACGGTCGGGCGTGAGGTGCTCCATGAACTGACGGTCCGGGTGAGGTGGTCTATGAACTGACGGTCGAGGTGAGGTGCTCCATGAACTGACGGTCGGGGGTGAGGTGCTCCATAAACTGACGGTCGAGGGTGAGGTGCGCCATAAACTGACGGTCGGGGATGAGGTGGTCTATGAACTGACGGTCGGGGGTGAGGTGCTCTATGAACTGACGGTCGGGCGTGAGGTGCTCCATGAACTGACGGTCGGGGTGAGGTGCTCTATGAACTGACGGTCGGGGGTGAGGTGCTCTATGAACTGACGGTCGGGGGTGAGGTGCTCTATGAACTGATGGTCGGGGGTGAGGTGATCCATAAACTGACGGTCGCGGGGTGAGGTGCTTCAGGAACTGACGGTCGGGGGTTAGGTGCTCTATGAACTGATGGTGGGGGGTGAGGTGCTCCATGAACTGACGGTCGGGGGTGAGGTGCTCTATGAACTGACGGTCGGGGTGAGGTGGTCTATGAACTGACGGTCGGGGGTGTGGTGCTCCATGAACTGACGGTCGGGGTGAGGTGCTCCATGAACTGACGGTCGGGGGTGAGATGCTCCATAAACTGACGGTCGGGGGGTGAGGTGCTCCATAAACTGACGGTCGGGGGTTAGGTGCTTTATGAACTGATGGCGGGGGGTGAGGTGCTCCATGAACTGACGGTCGGAAGTGAGGTGCGCTATGAACTGACGGTGGGGGGTGAGGTCCTCCATGAACTGACGGTCGGGGGTGAGATTCTCCATGAACTGACGGTCGGGTGGTGAGGTGCTCCATGAACTGACGGTCGGGGGTGAGGTGCTCTATGAACTGATGGCGGGGGGTGAGGTGCTCCATGAACTGACGGTCGGGGGTGAGGTGCGCTATGAACTGACGGTGGGGGGTGAGGTCCTCCATGAACTGACGGTCGGGGGTGAGATGCTCCATGAACTGACGGTCGGGTGGTGAGGTCCTCCATGAACTGACGGTCGGGGGTGAGGTGCGCTATGAACTGACGGTGGGGGGTGAGGTCCTCCATGAACTGACGGTCGGGGGTGAGATGCTCCATGAACTGACGGTCGGGGGTGATGTGTTCCATGAACTGACGGTCGGGGTTGAGGTGCTCTATGAACTGACGGTCGGGGGTGAGGTGGTCTATGAATTAACGGTCGGGGGTGAGGTGCTCTATGAACTGACTGCCGGGGGTGAGGTGGTCTATGAACTGACGGTCGGGGGTGAGGTGCTCTATGAACTGACGGTCGGGGGTGAGGTGCTCTATGAACTGATGGTGGGGCGTGCGGTGCTCCATGAACTGACGGTCGGGGGTGAGGTGCTCCATGAACTGAGGGTCGGGGTGAGGTGGTCTATGAACTGACGGTCGGGGGTGAGGTGGTCTATGAACTGATGGTCGGGCGTGAGGTGCTCTATGAACTGATGGTCGGGCGTGCGGTGCTCCATGAACTGACGGTCGGGGGTGAGGTGCTCCATGAACTGAGGGTCGGGGTGAGGTGGTCTATGAACTGACGGTCGGGGGTGAGGTGCTCTATGAACTGACGGTCGGGGGTGAGGTGGTCTATGAACTGACGGTCGGGGGTGAGGTGGTCTATGAACTGACGGTCGGGGGTGAGGTGCTCTATGAACTGATGGTCGGGGGTCAGGTGGTCTATGAACTGACGGTCGGGGTTGAGGTGATCTATGAACTGACGGTCGGGGGTGAGGTGCTCCATGAACTGACGGTCGGGGTGAGGTGCTCCATGAACTGACGGTCGGGGTGAGGTGCTCTATGAACTGATGGTCGGGCGTGAGGTGCTCTATGAACTGATGGTCGGGCGTGCGGTGCTCCATGAACTGACGGTCGGGGTGAGGTGCTCCATGAACTGACGGTCGGTGGTGAGGTGCTCCATGAACTGACGGTCGGGGTGAGGTGGTCCATGAACTGACGGCCGGAGGTGAGGTGGTCTATGAACTGACGGTCGGGGGTGAGGTGCTCTATGAACTGACGGTCGGGGGTGAGGTGCTCCATGAACTGACTGTCGGGGTTGAGGTGCTCTATGAACTGACTGTCGGGGGTGAGGAGGTAACCCCCTGCTCTTTGCGAAGAAGGACATGGGGTTTTTATCCTGCGACCACACAGAGATGGCCACAGCAGGGCTCGAACCACCGATTCACGTGCCGTTAGGCTCTCAGGCGGCCAGATCATTCAATGCGAGCGCTAAAACCCACTGAGCAACGGCGCCGGCCCAAGGGGTTAACAGTGGGTAACAGGGTGTAACAGGGGGTAACAAGAGGTGACTGGGGGTGACAGGGGGTAACAGGAGTTAACAGGGGGTAACATGGGGTAACAGTAGGTAACAGGGATAGCAGGGGGTAACAGGGGGTAACGGAGTAACAGGGGGTGACAGGGGGTGACAGGGGGTAACAAGGGGTGACAGGGGGTAACAGGGGGTGACAGAGGGTGACAGAGGGTAACAAGGGGGTGACAGGGGGTAACAGGGGCTAGCAGGGGGTGACAGGGGGTGACAGGGGGTGACCGGGGTTGACTGGGCGGTTCACCGAAGCTCCAGGACAAAGAATCATTTGCCCTTAACTTGTTAGTGCGACCTTCTTCCAGTGGTTGATATATATATAGACCCTCCCCATGTATGACAGCCACATTCCTGCACCCCACCCCCTCCTTGATGCAGGGCGCCACACACCAGTCGCTGGTTGACACCTATTCCCTCATATCAACCCAGGGCCAGTCAGTACATGAATTTATCACCTACAGCTCGCCCCTCCATATTTCCATGGATATCGGCGGACATATTACGCCAGTCTGTTTATCTATCCCCCCGTCTACAAACCAGTACCGGAGTCTGCTTTGCAGATATAAATCACTCACCTATATTACCGTGCGACGTCACCTTAATATATTTCGATATCTGTGCTTATGAACCCCGCGCACTTATGAAGACTACCGTAATACCCCCGCGGCGTGCACCAGGGCTCCTCCCGCTGGACAGAAGTCATGATCTACAAGCCGTAAGTGGGGTCCTACTTATTAAACCCTCTTATGATCACTATCATATACGGCAAATAGCATACAGCTACCGCACCCAACGCACTTGGCGATGTACCCCCCCCCCCACCCCCTTCACGCCCTTCTCCACCCCCACATCCCCCATCCCCACTAATCCGCGACCCCACACCCCTACACCCTCTATTCTGAACTCGCCGCTTGGTCTGCGTGTCAAGGTAATGAGGTGTCAAGTGTTGCGATGCCCCGTGCTGCATGCAAGTCACATACATAACAGTGTATATAACAGTGCATATGGTCGGTGGTGGCATGATTTACGGTTATTTATTCCTGCATACCATATTATTAACGCATATCGCATAAGGCATTTTGATGCAAATGTACACTCATGTAACTATATTGAATTTGAAAAAGATTTTCCAAATCTTAATTGAATAAGGATAATAAAATGTTTACGGAAAAACGACAATTCCGGGCATATTTTGGTATTTGTGTTTATTTCAAATCAACAGTTCGATAACATGGTACATAAATGCATATAACAATCATAAAAGGGGTCACAACTAGATGTTTATTCGTGGAATATAATATAGGCGCAACATATAACGAGGAATGCCTTTCTATATCAGGGGACTGTTGGAGAAGGGCTCGCCTAAATTAGGAGTACCTGTTACAGTTTTCCGCATATGTTTTTTCCTTTATTATATCGGGGGACTACTGGGGTTGGGCTCGACAGACCGGGGAATGCTTCTTGTAATTTTTCATGTACGTTTTTTGTATCATTTTATATTGGGGGGTTGTTGGGGGTTGGGGGGGGACCGGGAATTAATTGTGTTTGGAGAGCATGGGTGGGAGGAGGGGAGGGGGTATTTCTTTATTCCTGCGCTCGTACACCCTATTGGTACTTCTTGTAGACCTTACAAAAACGCATCTTAAAAGTAGATCCTGGGGTTGTAACAATGCATGGTACTATCAATTAAAGAACACCGTTACCATTGGCAGCACGCTGCGCGCTTGGAAGTGATTATTATCTTATTTATGGGGTACCATATGGGTTAACTGAGGCTAATTGAATTATGATTTATGAAGTCTTTATCTACTGCGCATCGAAAATTATTGCGGCTCCATTTGTCTTGAAATAGTGTCCGTGCATAAGCCGTGTTCCGAGTACAAAAATATTTTAGCTGAACCAATGAGTCAATATGGCCCTTTTGAGCTCCAGAAAACGTGTTATCGTCAACATCGACCAGTTTCCAAATTATGGAGCCTCCTCTGTAAAATAGTTGCCCCGCCCATTCACCCCCCCCCCCCCATCTCCCATTTCATCCTCCAACGCGCCTTACTTTAGTATGCGCGCCTCACGATTGACGACTCATCAGTGAGGCCGAGGTTAAATGGACACTTTTAATGTGGTGCTCTCCCGTAGGGGGTGGGGGGGGGGGTACTTAATACATTGCTGGGTTTGGGGGGGGGGGTGCGTCCGCTGTAAAGCATCCCCTTTCTCGCCGCCAAAATCCGCTCGGTCACAGGTTTTAACCGCCAAAATCGGGGTCGTTTTACCTCCATCTAAATTTGTTTGGTCCCTTTTTCATCATAAATATCCGCTCTCTCATGCATCAAGGCACCCGCGGATCCACCCCACCCGATTTGTATAATAGTGCCCCCACCCCCCCCCCCCCCCAACCAACCCCCGTGGCGGATTTCACGAACGTAGTTTAGCCGGCTACGGGGCTTAGTCGACTAAAGTTACCACGTAAAAGATGGGCGATTTTAGTCGGCTAAGCCCCGTAGCCGGCTAAACTATGTACGTGAAATAGGCCACCGGTCTCTTCCCCGGGGGTCCTCTATAACAAACAGGTTTCCGGATGCCAATATCAGCTCTCTATCTAGCGACAGTGAGGGCGAGAGACAGAGAGAGAGAGGGCGGGGGAATGGTGGTGGTGGGGTGGGGGGGGGGAGGGGTGGGAGTGAGAGAGAGTGAGAGGGAAAGAGAGACAAACAATCTTGCCGTGTTGTCCCAGACGATGTTTTGCGGCGTGGCTTGCCCTGTCTGCGCCCGCTGTTGGAGGAAGCCGCCGTGTTTGCTGGGTGACATGAAGAGCCCTGGGAACAGTGGGCCCTCCAGGGACTCCCCCCGTGGAGGCTGGCTGTCCCATCTGTCCTGGATAGGGAGGTTATCAGGTTATTAGGCCGCAGCCAAGATACATGTCGCTAGGCATTACAGATATAACACTGCAGCGAACGGCAAACAAAACCGCTATTGTCTACTGTATAGACTGCCTGGCGTGTTGTGTCTTGTGAAGAGAATGTGTAAATGCGTTGCCTTATATGCCTCATTAACTATCTATATGATCTATAATATTACAGTGTCTTCTTCGTGTCCGATACGGATGAAGTGGGGCCCATCCGGTGGCACACCTACCAGGATCTCGGAATGTCACATTCCATATCGTTCATCGATCGTTTGTTTCAACCACGAATTCCTGCGATTACATCGCCATGACTACATCGTCATAGCGACCATTTCGCTGTAACGACCAACTTGTTATAGCGACCATATCGCTGTAATGACCACATTGTTACAGCGATAATATCGCTGTAATGACCTTGTAATAGTCTTGGCGTCTATCCGTCTTGGCGTCTCCAAAGGAGTGACTCCCCCAAGTTGTCCTGACAACTGCAAACCATCTGAAATTATTAATATCATCGACAAATGCTTTTATCTCTTCAAATGCCTCCATTTGTCCAGGATCCATTTTGCCGCGAGTCATCACTTAAGACCCCATGCTTCCTGTCGCTATTGTAGCTGTTCACTTCCTTCGCTCTGCTCCATTGAAAACTGGGACAGACGTACACAACAACAGAGAAGCGTGGTTTGGTCGAAAGACAGTGTGGTGTAACCGATCCCGGAATTCTTAGTCTATGCTTAGTCTATAGGCGAAATGTAAAATGGAGACGCGACATGCATATAGAGAATGTAGAGTTTAGCTCAATCTGAAGGTGTCGGCAAGGGGTAAATGG